>JACEGR010003193.1:0-110039 GCA_014170235.1 Listronotus bonariensis | reverse complement strand
TTATTTCAAATTACATTTACTTATAAAAATATACAAATAAACATGAAATGAAATGACGTCAATTATTTTACACAAAAATCGCATTGAAGAAATATACACAACCATAATTACAACTTACATATCTAAAAGTCATTAATACTATACGGTTCCAAGTTTATAAGCAATGTCTTTACTTTTCTTTTAAAAATTTTTTCATTCACAGAATTTTTTATTTCTCTGCTTAATTTATTGTATAACTTTATCCCCAAATAGTACGGACTCTTCTCAAACAATGCCAGTCTATGTCTAGGGTAGTTTACATCAAATCTTCGGGTATTATATGTATGATTGCTACTAGTATCAAATCTTTCCTTGTTTTTATAAAAAACATAATATTTTCGAAAATATAAAGCCCATAAATTGTTAGTATTCCCTTTGATTTAAACACATTTCGACATGACTCTAAGAAAGGCATCTTATATATTGCTCGTATTAATCGCTTCTGTATAACAAAAATATGCTGAATGCTTGAATTAGCCCCCAAAAAATAATTCCATATCTCAACAGAGACTCAAAGTTCGCAAAATACAATGTTCTTAATGCATATTCATTAATATATTTTGAGACTATACGCAAACAATAGCAGACCCTATTAAGTTTTGCAGAAAGATTTTCAATCTGACTTGACCAATCTAGAAATTCGTCAATATGTAAACCCAAAAATTTTGTTTTTTGCTGTAATAAATATTGAAACTGTTCTATTTCTATGAAATCAGGTTTTTCTTTTTTATTTAGTTTTGTTTTAAAAAGAAGCATATTTGTTTTTTCCTTATTTACAAGTAACCTATTTTTTTAAACCACACATTAACTTTTAAAAATATATCGTTTGCCTCGCTAAGCAATTCAGGAATTTCTTTTCCTGTTACAAGTAAATTAGTGTCGTCTGCAAAAGATGTAAGGTCAATATTAGGATGACTTATTTCTAGATGAAGGTCATTTATAAACATGATAAATAAGATAGGGCCTAAAATACTTCCTTGAGGCACACCAACTGTATTTTTTAAAATTTCTGATTTGTAAGACATGCCCTCATTCTTAATTTCTACCCTTTGAGTTCTTTCTGTTAAATAGGATCGTAGCCATTTTAATGCGTTTCCTCTTATACCATATAAATCCAACTTTTTAATAGTAATTCCCTATCCAGGCAGTCATATGCTTTTGACAAATCCAAAAATATCCCCATCGCCAACCTTCCCTCCTCCAGATGTCTCAAGATGGCTTTCGTAAATTGAAACAATGCGGTATAAGTTGATCTTTTTCCCAATACCCGTGCTGACTGTCTGTTAAAAGACCGCATTCTTTTACAAATCCGACCAACCGATCACACATAACTAGTTCAAATATCTTTGAGAAACCTGGAAGAAGGCTGACCGGTCGATAGTTATCTTGTATCTCGGGATCTCCCTTTTTATAGAGAGGTTTTATGACCGCTTGCTTTAATTGATTAGGAAAGACACCTTCTCGCATAGAATTATTAATTATGAATGGTACTTTTTAAGGTTTTTCGGGGCAATCTTGTCAGATATCAAGTTACTATCTGCTCCAGTATCAATTAAGGCCTGGCAGTCTTTTCCGTTTATGGTGATTTTAATTATTGGGCTATTTTTGACATGTTTTGACATTCTTACATTTGTGTCATTCGGGCCGACATTCACATTTGTGTCAATGTGAATGACATCAGTCTGTGTTTCCGCACAAGCTGTATTTTGACTTTCAGTGCTTGTGGAAACATGTTTAAAATTTTCTGTTAACGTCAGTGACTGTCGGCCCTGAGGGAGTTTTCCGACTCCTCAGGTTGTTTTTCGGCAGTCTTCTTAGCTTTTTTATTTTTCGGAACTTTTTTCTTCTTTTCCGGATTGTTTTGAGGTAATTTTTCAACCTCTGTGTCCGAAGAAGTTTTTTGTACCGACGGATTTACAACCGTTTTGATACTTGGTTTTTTAGGACAATCATTGGCGTAGTGATCCCCAGAGCAGTGTCTGCAGGGATACTTTGGTTTATTAAAAGTCTTCTGATCCTTAATTTCCGTAGACAACTTGTCCTTGGGTGGAAATTTATTTGTAAGGCCACCAGAATTTTCTGACTTTGTAAAAGTATTATTTTTAGAAGTATAAGTATTATTATTATTATTTAAATTTTGATTATGGGATGCCACTTTATTTACTTTAAAATAAAGAAATTCTTGAGAAATGTCTTGTTCTAAATTAGCCGCAATTTTAACTAATTGGTCGAAATTTTGAAAAGTTACTGTGCGCAACCTTGACCTTATTGGCGGTACTAATTGCGAAAGAACAAGTTGTATGAGTTCGGAATCATCATTGTAAGGGTACAACCGCGAATAAAGAGCCCTCTTTTTCAAAAGAAAGGTTTCTACCTTTTCGTCTTTGGCTTGTGCCTTACCGTAAAGATTTGCTTTTATTTCTGTCAGACTTTCGGAGTTGCCAAATTTTTGTATTAATTTGTCCGCAAATTCCCTAAAATCTTTTATGTAATGCTTGTATGGTTCAAACCAATCTTTTGCCCCACCAGTTAAGAAATCACGTGCGTGATATACTTGATCTTCCGGCTCGATTCTGTTTTTTATGAACCACGCGTTACACTCTGTTAGAAAGAGAATCGGATCTTCAAAGTCTTTACCAGAAAATTTTTCTCTAAAAGGGGTAAACTTATTTAAATTTTGAATTTTGATCGCCTCTGACAAATTCTTCAAAGATTTTGCCATTTCTAGTTGCAAAATTGTAGATGCATCCAAATTGTTTAAATTTTGTAAATTTTGAAAAACGCGATCTGTATCGACGTTTTCTTTTTGTGCTTTAAGACGATTTTGCGCGTCAATCCTAGCCTTGTTCGTGCTACAATGAGCTGCGTTTCCTTCGTACCTTGGATTGAAAAGTTTTTCAAATTCCTGAGCCTGGAATTTGACCCTTTTACCTTCCTCAGAAAACCCTTTATTAAGTATTTCCGTACCAGGAAACTTTTTATTATTTTCCTCACCAGGGATGCCATGTTGACGCTCGCATCGCGGCTGAGTACCACGTAATTCAAAATCGTCAGCTAATAATTTTTTATTAGAATTAGATAAGTATTCAAAAATTCTTTTTACTCAGAAAGTCATTTTGCGGTTCTTTATATTCAAACTGCTTCGAATATGTAAACCTATCCCTGAAAGTATTGGTTTCTGAGGTCGTGGCGGCTATATCGGAAACTGTGGACTCTTCGTCCGATACATCTACATATTTATCAGAAGTGTCTTTAATCGGGGTTGATTGTACTAACTCTAGTGCCTCTATGTGAGGCCTCACCCCTTGGGGTGAGGGGAAATCCCACCTTCCTCCCGGTGAACCCGGAAGTTTGTTCACCTCCCCAAAAGAGTTAGTAACGATTTTATTTGGTGGGGTTGTCGTGCCTTGGGGATGAAATATGTTTGTGGAAGCAACGTGTGCTTCATCTGAAATATTTAAAAGCGCTTCAAGAATATTTTGCTTAGCCACTCATGGCAAGTCACAGCACCACTCCCTATGCCCTTCGGAAGTGATAACCTAGCTCTACCGATGACGTCATTGGGCGGACAGTTTGGGTGGCGTTGCAACCCTTTGTCGAGACTTGCCGTAAGTTCTGTCAACGGTATTCGGTTCAGGGCCTCTCCCCTGTCACCGGATACCCAATTGACGTTTGACATGCCACGGCATCAGGCGCACCACCCTCCAAACCTACGCCACTTTTCCCGGTTCCAATATCGCAGGTTTCGTTATTGTTTGCACTCATAGCTTGTCTTTTAAGCTCGGCAAGACATTTTACAGCCCCCTCTTCAGTATAGTACATCGCGCGTCCCTGCGCGTCCACAACAGGTAAACACACGGCCGAGGCACGGGCCGCTCTCCGTCGGCGCTGTTCCCGACGCCTCAACGTATGGTATTTAACTGCCATGGCACTACGCACCCTTTTTAGTGATGTTATGTTCCTTCCCCGTTTCCTCTGACACGGCCCCGCACTTCCCACCTGGATCCTGTCGGCTTGTCGGCAACCCTGAGGTGCCGACATGCCCACAGCGATCGGTCCCAGCTGTCTGGAACACCGCCCGTTGTCTGCAGGTAAGTTCATTGTTTTGTTTTTATTTTTTAAATAAAAGATTTGTATCAATTTTTTTGTTGTTTTATTATTTTTCTCAATAAACAAGTTTACAATTCTTACAACCAACGATGGTTTAATTTTACGTTACAAAGAGTTTAATTTTCTAAAGTTTCTTAATTGAGTTTACAAGATTAATTTCGAATAACAGAATAAAATTTCCTAAACAACGTCCCTGCAAAACAACCAACCTTGTAGACTCAGTCGTATAGGCAAAGTTCGATTTTTTAATCTTTTTGAGGCCAATTCCCTCCCGGTTAAAATTGATGAAACCCTCTGGTTTCCAAAACTCCGGCAAGCCGGTCGCAACTTCTGTCGCTTCTTAATCCTAATTAACAAAAAGAACTAATCACCCCAAAAAACAAAAGAGAATTTAAAAACTAAAATAAACTAACTTAATTTTTTATAATTATTCTTAATACTTTGCTCACAACGTCTAAGTCTCACCCAGTTGTGCGGTTATTCTCGGAATCGGCAGAGGTGTTTCCACGACGCCGACCTAGCTGGAACTGCTGATTCCAAAATACACCTGATACGGGCGCGGCGACTCCCCGTATACTAATTCATCCACTTCTCTCAGGGTCGTGTTTTGCACCCTTTTCAGGATGCAGCCAGCTATTTCGCCGCGTTCTATTTTCCCTGTTAAGCTAGCTCGGTCGTAGGGCTGAGTGGGCGGATCCTTTCGGTCGCCCACCCCGCGCCATGCTCGCTTCTTTGCCTCGTCGCGTTGTTTGCGACGCGTCTCCAGGTCTACCACCATGTTCCGACATACTACCCCCGGTATGTCGACATCCGTCACATAGTCCTCCTCCAGAAAACGGTAATCGTTGGGCGGTTCATCGTCCCATCCCCTGGGCGCTCCGTTCGTCCCAAAAGTAATCGTTGGGCGCGGCTGCCCGCCGATATTAACTCCTGTCGCTCCTTCGGTAGGTGCTGCCTCTGGGCGGGGCTGGACGGCGAAGCAGACTTCGGTCGGTGGGCGGACTAGGTGGGTCAAGTGTAGGGGCTTTCCCTAACCCCTGAACCACACTGGGCGCTCCGCTTCGGCCTACATTCCCCGCAGTCCCGTCCTGAAGTTCGCCTTCATATTGACGCGTGTCCGATGTTATAGGTACCTTTGGGCGGTGCTGCCCGCCGACGCCGGTGTCCGGGGAACCTGTGGTCAACGGCAACGGATTCGGGGAGATTCCCCTTTCTTCCGACGCCCCATCGAGGCTCCCCGGCGCCCTGCCTTGAGTGCAGCCCCGCTCAGAAGTTCGCGTTTTTTTAGCAATCGTTCTCGGAACGCCTTTGCGCTTTTAGCGGTAAAATACTGCGGAATACCTCGCTCGTTGTGGGTCGGTAAAGCTACTAAAGCAGCGCGGGCTGCGCGTCGCTTGCGCTGCTCCCGACGCCTCAAAGTGTGTCGCTTTACCGCCGACAATGAGCAAGCATCCAGGGACTTATTTACTGATTCTAACAGGAGGTCTTTTTCTATTTCCCCATTCCCCAGATCCCCACCGGTCGGTCGGCAGCCCGAAAGCGCCGATGGACCCATGGGCACCGAGACCAACTCTTCCTCCCGCCTGTGTTCCGTCATTCCTAGGTATTTCCGGGCTTTGATGAATTTAAAGAAAAGATGTATTTTGTTGTTACGTAATTTTTTATTCTCTCTTTCTTATTTATCTAATTTACAATATTAACCAATACAATCAACAAGTTAAAATCAACAACTCAATTAACATTAATTCAATCAAAATACTTTTTACTCCCTGAATCCCTCTTATTGACTTCTTTGTTTCTTAAATTCCCCGTAAAAATCAACTACCTAAAAATGCCCTAAAAATCGGAACAAGGAAGCCTTTCTCAGCCCTAGGATACTTCCCACTACGTCCTCCGGCCTTTTTTCCCCTTACACCAAGTAATAACCACCGAGGCACCGACCTCGAACCAGTTCCCACCCTTAGGAACTCAAACAACCGGGGCACCAACCCCAAAACCGATTCCCACCCTTAGGAATCCCAAATCACCACTACTTCCCAAATACTAAGACAAAAAAGGCCTTCTGAACTTTCGCCCTGAAGTTAAATAAATCAAAACAAATAAAACTTAATCCCAATAAACTAATTATTATTCAAATCAAAAATTGACAATCCCCTTAATTAAACTAACAACTTTATTTTACAACTTTCCCCAAAAATCAACTAAATAAACAATTCGCTCTGATAAAGTATATGCACCTATGAAAGTCCCCCACAGGCTTGCGCATTCGGCAGAAGGTGTTTACTCGACGCCGACTGAGCTGGTACTGAGGATACCGCAATACACCTAATGTCCGCGCGGCGGGACTGTTCCCTCTCAGGGAGGGTGGTTCCCTGAGTAGCCTCCCTTGAGGCGCGGGGAACTGCACCTTGGCTTAGGTTCCCGGCTAGCTCTGTTGTAAGCGTCGGGTGCGCGTCTCGCCCGCTTGGACTATGTGCCAGTGCCGGCCCTGCACCACCGGTACACTGGACTTCGATCCTAGCATCTTGATTTAAGGTTGCTTCACTTTGGTTGATATTTAACGGGGTTTGCACCCGTTTCACGGGGGTTCTGGTCAACCCCATGTTTCCCTGAGGTTCGCCGAGGGCTTGCGCGCTGTCGATGGACGCACGCTTGATTACTCGAAAGGTCCCAACCTTTCCCCGGCTTCCAGCCCGTCGGCGAACGTCGTTATGCTCAGTTTGGTGATGAGCTAATCTGGCGCCTCCGCCAGAATATTTCAATTTTCGGTTTTTCCTATTTCCCGGAAAATGCCGAAACTCGCCGATGATTTTCCCGGTGGGAATAGATTCCTCTCCTGCTTTCCCCGACTTCGGCAAGCGACAGCACCCGGAGATAAACCGCCTTCCCGGTTTATCCCGTTATCCCTCGGGATGCCGTAACTTGCGTGTGGTTCCGATGTGTCGGAGGGGTTCGGGGTCCCCTCTGTTTCCTTTTCCAACTTGCCCTACCCTGGGCAAGTTCCAGCAAACCGCGCGGTCCCTCTTCCCTGGGTTGTCCTGTTATCCCGAGGGACGCCGGGGTTTGCCAACCCTTTCCTCCCTCCTGAGGTATCCCAATACCTCTTCCTTAATTCCCTCTTTTTGTTGCAGGCTCTGCAACCTCCTGCAACCCGCTTGGCAAGCACCACCGCCTGGTTGTGCCCTAGGTGCTTTGTCCTCGGGTCCTTCCTTAATCCCTGCTGATCCCGCTCGGCAAGTACCACTGCCTGGTTGTGCCTATGTGGCTTGCCCTTGGATCCTTCCTTGAATCCCACGTCTATCCTATCCGGCAAGCACCACTGCCTGGTTGTGCCCTAGGTGACTTGCCCTTGGATACTTCCTTGTCTTCGATCCAGTACTTGGCTCTCCCCAAGTCCTACTCCAGTCCTCCTGGTCCACCTTCCCTTCTTCGTATCCTGTAACCCGCGGAAGCCGATACGGAGTGCAATGTATCGGCAACTTATTATCGGCCGCCCTGAAACCTTGAACGCCGAAAATGCAAGTCTTCGGCAGAACAAGTCTTGTTTACGATTTTCCAAAATTGTACTCAAGTCAATAAAACACAGGATCTAAAACACAGGTCCCCAAAACCTTCGTGTTCCATCCTAAGTCGCCTCGATAACTCTACTACGGTATCCTCAGTACAGTTTCTAAATCCCCAGGTCTACGAAGAAGCTTGCCATGACCATACTGCCTTGGAGTCCCCCAGACTCCACCGGAGTCTTATCGGCTTCCCTTGGTGCCGATGTTTACTGCTCGACCATCTGACTGAGACTGGATCCCAGATCTGCGATCTGTCGCCTTTTTATACCCTCTGAGGATACCGTAACACCCCCCACTTAGAGGTGACTTAGGGTGGGTACTTTAGGCCCTAGGGGCAACTTTTATTTTTGCCCAAAAGTCAAATATTACATGAAGTGTCAATATTCGTTCCTTAACCTAACTTATCCTAACCTAGCCTAAAGTCCTATCCTAAGCCTACCTAACTTAACTAGGGTATTACCTATGGTATCCTACTGCGTTTTCAACAATCTCTAATTTTTTGGTTAACAAAGAAATCTCTACATTTTTACTTTTTTATCCCTTAACTTTTCCTTAATTACTCAAACCAATTAACTTAGTTATGCCCTCAAACTTTAACCTGATCTTTAAATTTTTCTTAATAGACTGCGTCTTACTTTTCAAATTTTTACTTTTTAAAATCTTTCAAAATCTTAACTTTCTAGAAATGAACTTAGCCAATCATTCTCAATTCCCTAACGAACTTCCTTTAACTTAAACCTCCAAGTTGGACAGTAATTTTCTAGGATTACCTCTATTGATCCTCTACTTTTAATTATTCATTTTTCAAGTTATCCCTGTTGAGCGCAGCGATCAGAACCTCATGCACCGGGGACTTCATCCCTGCATAGGCTATCCCACTGACCATCAGCCGCCTCAACCCTTTTAACTTTTCAAACTTTTAATTACCCCTGATCAATCTGTAACCTGTACTTATTATTCTATCCAACTTTTCAAATTTTCATTAAACCCCTTTTTAATCCTTCGACTTTTCCCTGACTAAGTTCCATTTCCTTTTACAATCCTAACTTTGAAATTTAAAAAGATGTCCTGCGGACTTACAATAATTCAACTTTGATTGTTCTATGACTTCTGCTCTTGGGCATTAGCTAATTCTCTCAAATTTGCGCCATGACTTTCTAACTAAAACTTTAACTTAAAATCAAAATTCCTAGGGCGCCATGATTTGTTTTTTCCCTAGTTTTTCCTACTTGTTCCTAGATTATCTCCCTAATTTTCTATCCTAAAACCCTAATTCCTACTTTTTCTGTTTACAAGTTTCCCTACCAATCTAACTGGTTTCCTATCGGTCGGTTCGGCACATAAGGCGCCGTGGCGTCCGATAGTGAAACAACTAAAACTAATTTACATGTACGGTTTTACATTATCCTTAAAACTAACTTAAAACTAATCACTCTATGAGCGTCTTTGTTCGGCACTCGGAACACGGAGCGTCCGAACGGTTTTACAGCACTCTCAGAGCGTCTGTAATGCACTAGCACTGTCACTCGCGCACGTTTCCGTTGCGGAGATTGTTGCTTTCAGTCCTTTTCGGTTTTGTTGATCCAGGTGGTTGCGGGTTGTCGGATGCGGAAACTGGCATCCCGCTTGGCGGTGTCGGGTCCGGGTCTGGTGGGCTTCGGCTGACGGTTCCCTGGTGAGTCCGATACTGCCAGGTTTGTTGCCGTTGGCGTTTCTCGTCTTCCAGTTTTTTTAGGAGTTGGAGGAATTTCGCCCGTGTTATCAGAAATTCCCTCCATGAGTATGGTTCTGGTTCGTGTGAAATACCAAGTTCCTTGAGGAGTGTTAGGAACTTTGGTTTAATCTCTAGATAACCACTCCAGTCATACCCTTCGTTATCGGATTCTGATGCGTATACTGCTTGCCGTGTGGTCGTTATCGGGACCGGTGAAGTGGGTCTGGTGTCCGACCCGTCCTCCGGGGCGTCAGTTGGTGGATCTGGGACTGATTCGGCTGTTATTGGTTCGCTTATAACCGCCGGTGGTGGTTCAACGGTTGACTCATCTGTCCCTCCGGAGTCGTCATTCGCCTGTGGTTCCGGTTCTTCGTCCTCGGTTGGATAATCGGTCTCACTGGAGCTGGAACTATCCAGTCGTTGGCGTGGTTGTCGTTTAACTGGCCGGAGGTCGTCCAGGTGGCATTTGACATATGCTCCGTCTCGATCTACGGTGTAGGTTGATGGGCCCAGTACTTCAACGATTACGTGTGGTCCAGTCCAGGTTTTTGAGAAGCCGTCTCGGCGTGGATTGAAATTTCGGCACCACACTTGGTCGTTTACTTGAAAAGTGATCACCGGTTGTCGTGGTGCAGGGGCATACTTAAGCTTATATCTGCGCTGTCTCTGTCGGGCTTGTTCACGCAAGTCGCCAATTTCGGCATTACGTTTCCCCTGGTCGTCTCAATTCACATCCATACAAAAGTTTAGCTGGAGTCTCCTCAGTGGCTTCATTTCTTCTAGTGTTTATGGCAAACAGGGCTTTAGGCAAATGTAGATCCCACACATGGTCATCCTCTGTCAACATGGCAGCCCGCAAGGATTTCTTTAACTCCTGCCATCTCCTTTCTACAAGATTGGCCTGCTGATGGTAAATTGGGGACGTGATCCAGGTGATGTTGTTGCTGCGGCAAAATCGGTCAAAACTTTCGGTGTTAAACCTCTTATCATTGTCCGAACGAATAATAGCAGGGGTTCCCCATTCTATGAAGATGTAATCTCTTAAATACTCCATGACGGTTTGACCCGTGATCCTGGGATATGCCTTGGCCTTTACGAATCGGGTAAATAAGTCGACTACGGTAAGAATGTACCTATTCTGGTTTCTAGTCACTTGATAAGGTCCCATGACATCAATGGAGAGAGTGTGGAATGGGCATGGTGCGTGTAAGTCCTTTAATGGAGCATGTTCTTGGAGAGCTCCTTTCTTTATTTGAGCGCATGCTTCGCACTTCCGGACGTATTCTCGTATATCCCGGTCAATGTTAGACCAATAAAGGGTCTGTTTGATCCGTCTAGCGGTTTCTTGAGATCCCGGGTGAAGTGCGGCGTCATGGTCGTGGAAGGTCTCCATCACTCCCGGCTGATTGATCGTGGGGACTACTAGGCGGAGTCCCTCGGGAGAGGTTTTGTAAAGATGCCCCTCGTGTATTTGGTAGTGATACCACCAAGCGCCTCTTTACTCAGGTACTTCCTCTGCCAGATGTTGCCAAAGCCTGATCGTATTCCGGATGGTGTCATCGGTATCTTGTGTTTGCTTAATCCTGTCTATAATTTCGGTGGTATCGACAATATAGACTGGTGCGGCATGAACATAACTAGGTGGGACCATTCGTTCTTCATTGGTGACTTCCGGATTGATATACGCATTTTCTGGGTTTCTAGATAGATAATCGGAGAACTGATTATCTTTTCCTTTACAATGCTCTATCGTAAAGGAAAATTCCTGCAACAGCAACGACCAACGGGTGAGTTTAGCTTTATGGTCCTTCATCTTGTTCAACCACGTGAGTGCTTGTGAATCTGTGCGTAGTATGAATGGTCTGTCTTCTAAATAATGTCGAAATCGTTTGATTGCCCAGACTGCCGCCAAACATTCTTGCTCATTTATATGATACTTCTGTTCAGTGTCATTTAGTTTAGCTGAGGCATACGAAATGATTTTCCTCTCGCCTTGTTCCCCCAATTGGTACAGAGTGGCAGCTATACCTGTCTTACACGCATCCGTTTGTAAGTAAAATGTTTTCGTTGGGTCGGGTCTACTTAGCCCCATCGGTTTGCTCAATTCCCTTTTGATTCGGTCGAATGCAGTTTTTTCGGCTTGTCCCCATTTGAAAGCCTTCCCCCTTTTAACAAGTCCGAAAGAGGAGCTAGTAAGTCGGCAGCATGATCGATATATTCCCGTATCCAGTTTAAAATCCCCAAGAAGCTTTGTAGGTCCTTTTTGCTTTTTGGTTCTGGAAATCTCTGGATTTGTTCAAGGTGTTTAGTTTGTGGAATGTTTCGATCTTCTTGTATTCGATGTCCGAGAAAGTTGAGTTCTGTTTTTCCAAAATGGCACTTTTCTAGAGAAAGTCGCAAGCCATAATTTTGTAATCTTTCAAAAACTTTTCTGAGATGCTCTAGATGTGACTGTTGGTCTTGTGAGTACACTATTATATCATCCAAGTAGACTTTTGCGAACCGATGTAGTTCCCCTGCAAGGACGGCGGTCATGAGTTTTGGAACGTTCCTGGGGCGTTCTTCAACCCGAAAGGCATAACCTTGAACTCATATTGTCGTCCGTCCGGAGTGGTAAAAGCGGTAAGATGTCTTGAAGCGGGGTCAACTGGTACCTGCCAATACCCATTGGTCAAATCTAGGGTTGTAAATATTTTCGCCTGTCCTAATTCCTTGAGGGTATCGGCAATAAGCGGAACTTGCGAGGTCTCATCCATTGATTGGCCATTAAGTTTTCTGAAATCTATGCAGAATCGATATTTTCCGGTTGATTTTTTTACCATAACTATTGGTGATGAATAATTCGATGTACTGGGGTTAATTACATCCTGGCTTAACATTTCTTCAATTTGTTCGTTAACAAGTTTTTTCATTGTTTCCGATAGGGGATAAGGTCGGATTCTGAATGGGGTCGCGTCTGGTTTTAATCTAATTGTGTGTTGTACTGCCTTAGTCGTGGGTTGCTTTCCACTTTTTCTAAACAGCTCGCAGTAGTCGACTAATATCTTAGCATATTCTTTTCGGTGTTCGTGTGGGAGTTCAGGCAATACAAATTGAACAATTTCCCTTTGATCAGTTTTCTTTTCTTCCAATTCTCCATAATAAACGATCTGCCTAGGGTTGTTTCCAAAATGTATGCAGCCTCGTTCCGCGTCGAACAATACAGCATTTTTGTTGAACCATGGCATGCCTAGAATTGCATCTTCATTCAAGTGGTCTGTAACTACAAACGTTTCTTCATATTCTGCCTCCTTAATTTGAATTTGCAATTTAACCGACCCTCTGGTACTGAAATTATTTTCTCCACATGCCGTTCGAAGCCCCGGTCGTGTATCTCGATGCTGTATATAATCGGGTGCGAACTTGGTTTACAAAAAGTTGCGTTCTCCTCCGGTGTCAATCAACGCTTTCACTTCTTTTCCCAGTATGTTTATCCTGATTCTTGGATGCATAATTGCTTTTCCAGAATTTTGGTCAATTGCTGCAGCTGTTACTATTTCCATAGGCTCTTCTTCTAATCTTAACGTTTGTATTTTGTCTAGTTCGGGTTCTTGTCTGTATCTGTAGTTTCTTGCATCCTTCTGCGTGAGTTCTGCAAAAGCACACTCCCTTCCTCCTAGTGTTGACGCTCCCTCGTATGTCTTTTGTTCCGGAACTTTAAGCATATGACTGTAATTCTGGAACGCAGCGTTAATTTCTGCAAGTTCCCTTTCCAATATTTTTCCTTGTTCCCTTTTTTCCTTGTCAACACTTTCCAGAGTGACTTTTGCCCCACGTTGGGCGCCATAATGTCCGCGCGGCGGGACTGTTCCCTCTCAGGGAGGGTGGCTCCCTGAGTAGCCTCCCTTGAGGCGCGGGGAACTGCACCTTGGCTTAGGTTCCCGGCTAGCTCTGTTGTAAGCGTCGGGTGCGCGTCTCGCCCGCTTGGACTATGTGCCAGTGCCGGCCCTGCACCACCGGTACACTGGACTTCGATCCTAGCATCTTGATTTAAGGTTGCTTCACTTTGGTTGATATTTAACGGGGTTTGCACCCGTTTCACGGGGGTTCTGGTCAACCCCATGTTTCCCTGAGGTTCGCCGAGGGCTTGCGCGCTGTCGATGGACGCACGCTTGACTACTCGAAAGGTCCAAACCTTTCCCCGGCTTCCAGCCCGTCGGCGAACGTCGTTATGCTCAGTTTGGTGATGAGCTAATCTGGCGCCTCCGCCAGAATATTTCAATTTTCGGTTTTTCCTATTTCCCGGAAAATGCCGAAACTCGCCGATGATTTTCCCGGTGGGAATAGATTCCTCTCGCCTTCCTTTATCCTCTCCTGCTTTCCCCGACTTCGGCAAGCGACAGCACCCGGAGATAAACCGCCTTCCCGATTTATCCCGTTATCCCTCGGGATGCCGTAACTTGCGTGTGGTTCCGATGTGTGTTCCAACCATGGCATTCTTTATAACCCCTTTATTTTTCCGCGATCTTCCCCCTGGCGCGACCTGCTTCCCCCATTTGGGTCCTGCCGGCTGGGTGGCTCCCAACGGGTGCCACGGAGCCGACAGTGACCGGTTCCAGCTCTTCGAGCCTCCACCTGTTGTCTTTAAGGTCGTCGGGATTCATTTTTTTATTTTGAAATAAAAGAGTTAATTGATTTTACTATTTTTTTGGTTTTTTATTATTTTTTCCAGAAACAATGACAATGGCTTTTTTACATGAACTTCTTAAAACTAACAAATTCCCCTGACTTTTTACTACCCTGTATAACAAATAAAAATGGCTGGTAATCTTAACTTCCCTAACGACAACGGTCTACTCTTTTTAGGAGAGTTTTTCCCCGGCTAGTATTTAATAAACTGGGCCAATTTCCCAACGGTCGAAAATCAATGAGGTTCCCTTGAACCTCCCAATATCTCCGAATTATCGGACGTAACTGATGTTACAAGAAAGAAAACTTAAGGTCTTTCTTTTCCTTAAAAGGAAAATAAATACTGAAACACAAAACTAAATCTGAAATAATTTGACTTGAAAGTTGAAAAAGAAATGATTAATTGATAATTGAAAATTAATTAAAAAACAAAAACAATCAAATTTAAAACTAGAAAAAACTAAAGAAATTTATCCACGCGAATTTACTAAAATTATTTCTCCTAAAAAGCGCACACCTCGGTGGTGACCCCTAATCGGCAGAGAGATGTTTATCTAGCGCCGACCAAGCTGGAACTGAGTTGGATTCCAAAATACTTCCCCACTCAGATAGCACTTTGGTGTTTCTTACGAAACAGCAAAGTGATATCGATAACATAAATGGAATCCAACTGTTTCAGCTTGAGTTTCACCACTTGTTGTCTTTTACAATTTAACTTTTTTTTTTTTTTATTGGCCTACATAGCCTTACATTTTCTCTATTCTACCCCCTTAATGACTAATTTTCTTACACTAATTCCGCTATTGCGCTGGTACTCTGTTCAAAATTCATGCTACTAGGCTGCAGGTTCAGGATTAGTTTTGCTGGCGTTGTTTGTGTTGTTGGTAACGTCTTGAATCTATAGTGTTTTATTATCTCTGTTATCTTTTTGGGCCACTCTCTTTCTGCTTCCATTAACTTTTCTTTAATTTCTTCGAATGTCGTCCAATCGCTCAGTGGTGATCCTTCCTGTCTCATCACTACCTTCGTGTTAGGAAAGACTTCCTTGATGGTGTTCGCCTTGGTCATTATGGTCTTATCTACCACCATTACTGCTGGTTGGCCTCCGAACGCGTCAACCTCCCTCTCGAGGAAACGCCTCACACCTGCTGCACTGGGCGTGCCTATCTCCCAGCACCCCAGCCAGCCACTAAACAAATCTTTGAAGGCCAACACAGCCGACAACCCATCTCGGGTCCTATAAAACCCATTAATTATCGCCACCTGCACTACCTCGAACGGTCTAAGGCCCTCCACGACTTCGTTTAGAGTCAGTTTCTTCTCCCTACATATTGCGCATTTCTTGACTTCTTTCTTGTCATATATTGTTCCTCTAACTCGGCAAGGTCAAATGCGAGACGCTCGCTAACACACTCGGTGTTAATTGTTAGCTGGTTCAAGGTAATCCCCGAGGCTTCCAAGCCTCCTCTCGTGACGTCATTGCCGCGTTCTGACGTACTTTGCCGCTTGCTGTTCTGCGTTTCGCCGTTGAGCGCGGTGAGCTTTTCTTGCATATCCGGGACCGGGACGTCAACCCCTAATCCCTGGAACACGCAAAAACTTCCGCGCTCCTCGGCGAAAGAAGTTGTATGTTTTTCCATTTCTTGTTGGGGCGTCGACCCCGGGTGGTCACCTGCGTTTTCGCCGACGCGCGCGGTCGGTGCGGGTTCCGGATTTGGGTTCTGGGGAATCGCCCCTAACCCCCAAACCCGGGAAAACACACCGCGCGCGTTAGCGTCACGTTCGTGACCCGGCCGTGGCTCGCCCAGTAACAGTCTCCGTTTCGTCTCTACGTATTCCCGTGCTCCCCTTTCCGTGAAATAAAGTCGGTTTCCCTGCGAATCAACCGTCGGCAAGGTACTCAGCGCATCGCGAATCGCTTTCCTGTGGCGTTGTTCCCGCCGCTTCACTGTTCGGTACCTTGCCGGGGTTGACTTCGAAATTTTGCCCTGATTGAAACTCCCAACCCCTATTTGTGTCCATCCTCGAGCTCTTCCCCCTTTCGTTGGGCCACCGCTAGTCGGCTGGTCTTGGTGACCGACAGACCGGTGGTGACCGAGCTCAGCTCCCCAGCACCGCTACTAGATAGCCCAGGGCATGGCATAAGGTTTTCTGAATTCATGTTTTTTGTTTATTTAAAATCTTAGTTAAGTTTAGTTCAGTCTTTATTCGTAAAATCTTTTAAACAACAACAAATTACACAATTGGTCCACGACCACAAATTTCCCTTAATCTAATTAACAACCAATCTCTTTGAGCCAACGTTAAAACAATAATAATACTTTAAATTTTGAAGATGTACCTTAAGTTTATGCCCTGAATCTACCTACAGAGAAATCCGTCTGCCTTTGTGATATCCCCCTGTAATTCACTTCACACCCAGAGAATGCACTAAAGCGCGGCGGTTTACCCACAATTTACTCCCACGCGTTCCTCGGGCCCGATTCCCCGAAATCCGGTAAACTTCCAGAAGTTCCGCGAACTTCCAACAATCCCAACAAATGGGGCGCCTAGCGCAACTACTCCACCCTATCACTACTCCCCGGAAAACCACGAGAATCCCCCGAGAACTAACCCAAGCACTTGCAAATTAAACCCCGCTAACTCTAATTAATTCTCCTTTAATCTCCCTTAATTCCCTTTAATACACAATTAAAACAAACCCTAATTAAATTTAAAACTCAAAAGAAACACTAATAAAATTATCCCTTAAATCGCTTTTCTCAGAATCACAATGGCACACAGATGTCACCGAGCGGATACTAGCAGACGGCCGATGTTACCGGTTCGCCGTCTGAGCTGGAACTGAGGGTAATTCCACGACACTTCCCCTTAGAACACGCTTTGCAGTCCATAACTGGACTTCAAAGTGCGTTCGATCAGAAAACGTGGGAAACCCTCAGGGCCAGCGACTAGCATCTTCGTAGGTAGATTTTGTATACATAACTAAACTAAACTAATTTTCTTCGGTTTTCTTTCTTCTCTCTTCTTCCATCTGGACCTCTGGACCATGTTGTTCGTCCCGCGCCAGGGTTGCTATGGTGCTCGCTTCTCCTTGGAATGACATGTTATATACCCTAGTATTGAATACCAAGTTTGCTGGGGTATGTTCGGACGCCGGTAACTTCTTGGTTCTATGCCTCTTTAAAATGGTTGTTACTATTTTTGCTCATTCTCGATTTGCTTTCTTCAGCTCTGCCTTTATGTCTTGAAACACCTGCCAATCTCCTACTGGAAAATTTTCACGCCTTGCCGTCACAACAGTGTCTGGAAAAACCTTCTTAATGGTCGTTTCTCTCTCTAGCAATTCGGGTGCTACTATGAACAGTGCCGGTCTGCTGCCCATTGAGTCTATCTCCCTCTCCAGGAACTTCTGGAGACTTGCTGGACTGGGCGTGCACACCTCTTGGCACCCCAGCCAGCCACTATACACATCTCTCCACAGCCAGATCCCTGTCAACCCTTCCCTAGTTTTCGCCAAGTTGCCGTTCAAATCAATCTGCACCACCTCAAATGGTCGGATACCTTCAACTGTTGTGGCTAGTACTTCGTGTTTTCCTTGGCATGTTGTACATTCTTCTATAAACGATTTTACATCTTCTACTATTTTCGGCCAATAAAACAGGCAGTGTATATTTTCAAAGGTTATTTCCTTGTTCGTGTGTCCTGGGTCGTGGATTTCTTTCATTAGTTGTTTACGTAAGTTCGCCGGTGTCCATAATCGTAATTTTGCCTCGTCTATTGGATCTTGTACGAAAAGCCTATCTGTAATTATTCTAAACGGGTCATGGTTTTTCCCCTCTGCTGCTTTTTGTGTTGTCATTCTCTTTAAGTCCTCCGTAGTGCGATCTGTGAGTTGGGCGCGGATGCACGCCTGCACTGCACTTAGCAATGTACCTGGCGGAGCGAATTCTTTCGGTTGTCCTTCTTGGCGCTGGAAAAGCTGGATGCCTGCCCATAAATATGTTGCCAATTCGTCGTTTCTGTCCAGGTCCTCTAAAACTGTTTCTGTCTGTACGGGTTTATCAGTGGTTTTGGTGGTCCCCAACTGCGGAGGCCCCGTACTTTCCTCCGAGTTGCCCACTAGTTGGGCGCCATGATACGGCTGCGGCCCTCCGCCGTAACTTTTTCCCGGTGTTGCTCTCTGCAGGGTCGTGTTCCTTTTTGGGCAGATTTTGCCCGCAATTTGGCCGCTCTTCACCCTCGCAATTAACTTGGAGCGTTGGTCCGCTGCTCCTTGGTCCCTAGAGGGTGTGCTTGTTCCCCGCCAAGCCCTCCGCTTAGCCGCGTCGCGCTCTTCCCGACGCCTGTCTAGCTCGAGAATGGCCCCTGTTTTCGTTACATCCGGAATCGCGAAATCTGTCATATATTGTTCCTCTAACTCGGCAAGGTCAAATGCGAGACGCTCGCTAACACACTCGGTGTTAATTGTTAGCTGGTTCAAGGTAATCCCCGAGGCTTCCAAGCCTCCTCTCGTGACGTCATTGCCGCGTTCTGACGTACTTTGCCGCTTGCTGTTCTGCGTTTCGCCGTTGAGCGCGGTGAGCTTTTCTTGCATATCCGGGACCGGGACGTCAACCCCTAATCCCTGGAACACGCAAAAACTTCCGCGCTCCTCGGCGAAAGAAGTTGTATGTTTTTCCATTTCTTGTTGGGGCGTCGACCCCGGGTGGTCACCTGCGTTTTCGCCGACGCGCGCGGTCGGTGCGGTTTCCGGATTTGGGTTCTGGGGAATCGCCCCTAACCCCCAAACCCGGGAAAACACACCGCGCGCGTTAGCGTCACGTTCGTGAAACGGCCGTGGCTCGCCCAGTAACAGTCTCCGTTTCGTCTCTACGTATTCCCGTGCTCCCCTTTCCGTGAAATAAAGTCGGTTTCCCTGCGAATCAACCGTCGGCAAGGTACTCAGCGCATCGCGAATCGCTTTCCTGTGGCGTTGTTCCCGCCGCTTCACTGTTCGGTACCTTGCCGGGGTTGACTTCGAAATTTTGCCCTGATTGAAACTCCCAACCCCTATTTGTGTCCATCCTCGAGCTCTTCCCCCTTTCGTTGGGTCCCACCGGCTAGTCGGCTGGTCTTGGTGACCGACAGACCGGTGGTGACCGAGCTCAGCTCCCCAGCACCGCTACTAGATAGCCCAGGGCATGGCATAAGGTTTTCTGAATTCATGTTTTTTTGTTAATTTAAAATCTTAGTTAAGTTTAGTTCAGTCTTTATTCGTAAAATCTTTTAAACAACAACAAATTACACAATTGGTCCACGACCACAAATTTCCCTTAATCTAATTAACAACCAATCTCTTTGAGCCAAAGTTAAAACAATAATAATACTTTAAATTTTGAAGATGTACCTTAAGTTTATGCCCTGAATCTACCTACAGAGAAATCCGTCTGCCTTTGTGATATCCCCCCTGTAATTCACTTCACACCCAGAGAATGCACTAAAGCGCGGCGGTTTACCCACAATTTACTCCCACGCGTTCCTCGGGCCCGATTCCCCGAAATCCGGTAAACTTCCAGAAGTTCCGCGAACTTCCAACAATCCCAACAAATGGGGCGCCTAGCGCAACTACTCCACCCTATCACTACTCCCCGGAAAACCACGAAAATCCCCCGAGAACTAACCCAAGCACTTGCAAATTAAACCCCGCTAACTTTAATTAATTCCCTTTAATCTCCCTTAATTCCCTTTAATACACAATTAAAACAAACCCTAATTAAATTTAAAACTCAAAAGAAACACTAATAAAATTATCCCTTAAATCGCTTTTCTCAGAATCACAATGGCACACAGATGTCACCGAGCGGATACTAGCAGACGGCCGATGTTACCGGTTCGCCGTCTGAGCTGGAACTGAGGGTAATTCCACGACACACCTATGGTGGTTGCGGCGTCGTTTCCACCTTTCCCGGTTCTCTTATTCTCAGGGTCGCCTTTGCTGTGCATTTTACACGGCTGGGGCCGGTTAGTGCGCCGCTTCGTGCTTTATTCCTCAATTGTTGCCTTAATCGAACGTTTGTCGGTGTGGGCACGGCCGCGCCACGCCCAAGCTCGCACCGCGTCGCGTTCCTGACGCCTTTAATTTAAGTCTTTTAATATATTGGTTTCTACGACTAAAGGCACTTCGAAATCCGTTACATATCCCTCCAGATCCTCTAATTCGAATGTGGCGTGCTGCGGAGGAGGTGCGTCCGTGGTGCGGGCGACATTTAAACACCGCACTTGAACTACAGGTTCCATAAAATCATGTTGTCTCGGCTTTGGACTCGGTGGGTCTACGGAACAACCTTAGTGACCTTCGCCGTCCCCCGCAGTGGTTGATTTCGGTTTTTCTGGGCTTGGGGTGAACACCCCCAACCTTTCCACACCCTCCGAACCACTGCGACCGACTGCGTTGGTACTGGTGCTGATCCGCAGGGACCCATACTGGTCATCATTTTCCCCGTCGGGGGTGGTCTTTGAACAGCCCCACCGGCTTTCGCCGTGGAGCGCAGAACTTGCGGTCTGGGGTATTAGCAGCGGGGTTTCATCCCCTAACTCCTGACACCCCGCAACCACGCCCCGCTCCACTGCGTCACCCGTGGTGCTGTCACAAAGGTTCCCCTGTTGCTGTAACCTAATCATTTGTTTCGCCAGATCTAATTTCGCACGCTTTGCTCCCACCGCGGTCCAGTAAATCGGACGCCCGTCCGCACCGATGTTGGGCAAGACCACACTTGAAGCGAGGGCCGTCAGACGTTGTCGTTGGGCACGACGCTTCAAAGTGCGTGGATTTGCCTGTGTCGGCCGACGTGCGTCAGAAGTACTTGCCTTAGAGGTTTGTTATTGTTTTGGGACCACTTGTAAAACCCCCGTACTTTCCCCCTAGTCCCAGCGGCAAGGCGGCCACCCGAAGGCACCACCAAGCCACTGCTGACTGAGCCCAGCTCCCCAGTCTGCCAGGGTTTGACCAAAACATCTGAAATTATCTTAATTTTTTGGTTATTCATTATTTGTTTTTTGTAATCAAAAATGCTTTTTTAATTTTACTATTTTTTTCTTTATTTTATGTAAGGAGACTAGACACTTTACAATCTTTAAAAATCCAAACAAGTTAACAGTAGTAATCAATTTACAAATGAAATAAAAACTAAACCCTGGTCAAATTCTGAGTGAACACTTCTAATCTTTTTAACACCAAGTGTTTACCACCAAGACCCAGGTTTGGCAGTATACGGGCGACGCGCCGTGCAATGTATACTGCCTCCCACTAAACCTTGATTTATTATTTACAATTAACAAAGTAAATTAATTAATTCGGGCCAATTCCCCGCGCGGTCAAACGGTAACTTTTCGGAAAAAACCGATGAACTTAACAAGTTCCTCACCCCTATTACAACTACGTAAAACTCAAAAAGCCACAACTCCTATTACTCCCAAATTCTCCTCCAAAATACCCCTGACCCCAGTGACTAACCCGCAATTAACTAATATAAAATAACAACCCAAAATTTACGACTTTTAAACCCCTGACTTTACTTAATTCCCACTTATAAAAATCCCGGAACACTTGGTATAAAAACTCAGAAGTACCCTGGCAAACCCGTGAAGTCGGCAAACGATGTGCACCGTAAGCCGCCTTAGCTGGAACTGAGGAGCTTTCCAAAACACACCTGTTATCGGCACGGCGGCTACCCGTTAATTTAGGGGCTGCAGCCCCTAAACTAGGCTCCGACTGCCTCCTGGGTATTGCCCCCTTACTTTTATCCCCGACTAACCCCTGTAGTAAGGAGGGCGTGCCGTCGTCCGAGTAACTAGCCTGTACCGGGCCGGCTACACCGGTACCTGTGGCTGTTTCTCCTTGGGGTTGGTTGTCGTGATTTGGTGAATTGTGAAGAGGCGTCAACACCCTCTTCACCGGGGTCCTGGTTAACCCCATGTCCTTCGCGGTAATTTATTTGGTCGTCACTGGACGCTCGCTTGCTTACTAGCTCCCTCAGTAGCCGTGGCTACTACTCACAATCCTCGCGTGACCTGGCTAGGGGTGGCTAACCGCCCTGCGCAGGCGCCTTTACCGCAACCCTGGAAAATCCTAGTTTTCTTGATTTCCCCACTTTCGCCTTGGGGCGCGGTAAGTTTTCCCTTCAGAACTCCCTTTGGTTTGTTGTTCCAAAGCTCCCTGAGCTCCAAAATCGGTCCGCGCTCTTTAGCGAACCGAGTTGTCCCTTTTCTTCAAATTTCCTTATAAGGCCCTCTTGGACAAGTTCCGCCGCCTGGTTGTGCCTCTGGAACCTTGTCCTCAGACCTCTTCCTTTAACCCCGAATTGGCTTTTTCCACCGCGCTCCTCAGCGTGGCGCGTTTCCTGCCAATTCCCGGTTTTCCCAGAAATCCCGTGACGCAGAGTCCCGCGGCCTGGTTGTGCACCAGGGATCTCTTTGTCACGTCCTTCCCTACCGTTTCCTCCTTATCGCAGCCTCCGCGCTGCCCCGCGAGACAATTTCCCGCTTCCGGATCTTCTCCTCTTCTTTCTTCCCGATCCCTCTTCTTCTCGAAACAGGCGCCTTCCCCTTTGTGCAATGGGCGGCCGCACTGTTTCCCTGTAATTTTTCCAACTGGACGCCGGGGTCTTTAGCCTCCGGCCGAACAAGTTGCTCAAGGATGTTTACGATTTTCAAAGTGTCAAACACAATAAAACTCCAGGTTAACTTCAAAGCACCAGCTTCCCTGGATCCTACTACCAAACCATCCTCGATAATTAAACCATACGGGATCCACCGAGCAGTCACTTTCTGCTCCACCACGTCCCGAGCCTTCGGAGACGTTTCTTTCTAACGATGGGTCTACCAGACTCCACCGGAGTCTTGGATCGGCTACTTGTTACCTCTACGAAGGACCGATCTCAACTAACTAAATTCGCGAATCTCCCCTCTATTTATAGGCGAGGGGATACCGTAACACCCCCCACTTAGAGGGTGGTTTGGTAGGTAGGTCCTCTGGTAGGCTGGGCAACATTTATTTGCCCAAACAACTTACAAAAATTTCCTTAATCTAACTTAGCCTACCTAACCTATCCTACCCTAACTCTAATCTTACGTTAAACATTACTTTTACTATACCTTAAGCCTGTTTTACATGTTTTCCTTAATAACTACCCTAATCTTAAGTCGGCTTCTGCTCGCAGGCATTCGACTTTTTATGTTTCTGGTTCGAATCTACATTTCAAGGATCAAACTTAGCGCCATGTTATGGATATTATCTTTTACCTTTCTTTACTATGTCATCGGTATTTTCAAAACTCCCTTTACCATGCTATCGGTATTACTTTACTTTAAAACTTAAGCTATGTTATCGGCATATTTTCCTCAACCTTTATTTAACTTATTTTCCCTGTTGCTTCTTATCTCCCCGCTCAAGTAGTAACTTTCTAGAACTACCTCTAGGCTGATTTACTTCACTAACTTTCCCAAAGTGCAAAATCTATTATCTCAAGCGCAGTGATCAGTCTTACTAATTACCCTGGGAACTCACCCCATTAGTTCCTGACTAATCCCATTAGCCAACCAACTAACTTCCGGGGACTCTATCCCACTCAATTTCCCTCACTGATCCCACTGCCTCTCATAACTTCTTTTTTACTTTCTCCACCTTTAACCTTACTAATCACATCAAACCCGTAGTCTGTACTCATTAAGTCTACTTGAGTCACTGTTACCTTCCCTTAACTTTCAACTTTCTCTTTAAAATTTTCCCTTTTGACCTTTTAACTTTTCCCAAAATTTAAACTTTAACTTTAAATAACTGTTATCAGCATTTTTGCACTAAGTTTGAACCTATTCACATACTAACGTGAGCTTGGCTTCTGCTCTGGAGACTTCGAACATGTCTCGGCTTCTGCTTTGAAGTATTCGTCTCTTTCTGATGTTACCCTGCGAACCTGCCTTAAGCTAAATCCCTAGTTCCTAAATTCTGTTTTACAAAGTTCCCTAAAACTAACTGGTTCATTGGCGGTCTGGATCGGCACATAGGGCGCCGAGTGTGTCCGCCATGTGAACAACTTAACCTAAAATGAACTTACCTAAATCTAACTTACATCTAAGCACTCTCAGAGCGTCTTTGGTTCGGCACTCGGGCTTATGAGCGTCCGAACGGGGTTTTCGGCACTCGGGCTTATGAGCGTCCGACACGGGATTTCGGCACTCGGGCTTATGAGCGTCCGAAAGATTTCACAGCACTCTATGAGCGTCTGTTGGGTTTCACAGCACTCTATGAGCGTCTGTGCGCGGTTTCCCGCACTTTTTGCGAGGTTCACTACCACTCCCGCACTTGTCACTTTTTGGTGTCCCTGGATCTGGTGGACGGGGGTTGCTGACCGGCCTGGTGGGTCGTGCTGTGATGGTGATCTGTCGCTGAGTCGTCTTCGGGGTTGTTCGTCTGGTTGCCGTTGAACGGGTTTTCCCTGGGGTCGTCCTTGTGGCACCAAAAGTACTGGGGCGTATTGGAGCCGGAGCTAAACAAGCCAGATGCCGATGGACTCTCGGCGGTGGGCTGGACTTGGGGGTCGACGTCCTCACAGGCGGTGGTTTGCCTGGCCTCACAGTTGCGGCCTTGACAACCGGCGGCAACTTGGCTGTAGGTGGAATTGTCGACGTTGCGATGCGTTCCACTGGAGTGACTGGACGGAGCCTTCTTGGCCTCGGGGTTGGACGCAGCGGGTCGTCGAAAGACACTATGGGACTCAAAGGACCTTGTTCCAAGGGTAAGGGGTCTTCCCATGAATGGCGTGGTTCCAGTTTGACTTTCTTGGCCTCGGGCGTCTGTTCTTCTTCCGACGGTGGGTCTGGTTGGGTCAATGGTAGCTCGCCAGATGACTGGGGGTCGAAATTCGCATGAGGGAGTTCATGGAATTCCACTTCTGGCGATAACCGATTCGGTAATAGGCGGCGTGGAATGCCGTCGGCTCCAATCGTAGGTTCTGGATTGGGTGGTCTTATGTACAACTTCGAGATGGCTCCTCCATAGGCGGCTAGTGGGTCGCCTGGCCTGATGATTTCGTCCACTGCTTCTACTATCCACCCCTGGTATCGGTGGGTATGCACAGTTTGGGTCGCTTTGTTGGACTCGGCCGGGTGAGTATTTGACTCTTCTTCTTCTGAATCTCCAAAACAGTCTATTGGGAACTCTTGTGACTCTTGCAAGTACACGGCGGACTCAGAAGTCGGAGAGTCGAGCGTGTAGTTGATCTCGGATTCGACCTTCCCCGCTTCCAGTCGTTGGGTTGCCTCTTCTACTTGGGTGTATGGTTCTTCCATCAATCCCGCAACGACAGCTTCTTTTAGTTCGGCCTCTTCTTGCTTCTTTCGGTCATCTTCGGCTCGTAGTTCGGCGATTTCGTATTTATAAATCTCGCAGATTTGTTCGGGCGACAGATAACCTTGATCGGCTTCTTCTTTGGTGATGTCTCCCGTCTTAACTTGGACTTCCGTTTGATCTTCAGACTCGAGTTCGTCTTCTTCGGCTTCCTTGGCAAGTTCTGCGTGGTATATCATTCGTCCATACGCTTCCCCATACATTTGGTCGTATAGTTCTTGAATGACTGCCATGGCCAGCTCGTCTTCGGGATCAACATCTGCAGGTTCTCCGGTGAAAAATAGTATTTCTGGTTTCTTTTTCGGTTGATTTACGTCCGTTTGCCTTATTTCTTTAATTTGGTTTTCTTCCGGTGGTTCCTCTACGATCGGCTTTGGTTCAATGGCTAATTGTTTTTTATTAGCCGGCGGGTGTTTACAATCCCGTTGAACGTGAGGACCTCCACACCTGTAGCATTTAATCGCAGGTCTGTTGTTATTTTGGAACCGGCT
This sequence comes from Listronotus bonariensis, assembly GCA_014170235.1. Lineage (NCBI taxonomy): Eukaryota > Metazoa > Arthropoda > Insecta > Coleoptera > Curculionidae > Listronotus > Listronotus bonariensis. The sequence goes on along the minus strand of JACEGR010003193.1, from coordinate 84,068 downwards.
GTTCGGGTATTGTTGGTTATTTCCCGCGTATCGATTTACTTGGTTATTGCGGCTATTATAATTATTTTGATTATTACCCTGGCTATTGTTGTTTCGTCGCTGTTGGTCGTATATTTCGTTCTGCCTTCTTATTTTGTCGTCCAGCTCTTGCTTTTCCCTTCTTACCGTATCCCAGTCGGTTTCTAGCTGTACGGCGGCGGCTATCAGTGAGTTCATGTCGGTGCAATTAAATGCCCTAAGGGTACCTCTCAGCTCGCCCCGCAATCGTCCAATAAGGATTTTTACTATTTTCTGCTCTGTAGTTTCGGGTAATAGTCGTTTCGCGATCCTCCATTTTCGTATAAGGAATTCCTCTGCTGGCTCGCTTTTGCCTTGTTCCCTGCCGTATAGCTCAGATCGTAGGCGGTCACGTATATCTTCATTGTCAAATGCTCTATGTAATGCGGTCTTGAATTGCTGCCATTCTACCTCTTCACCGGAATACATGATCATGCGTTTCGCCGCTTGTCCCTTTAATTGTCGGTATGCTATCACGTTCCACTTGGACCTAGGCGCTCTGATCCGCTCACAGTACCATTCCATTTCCCTTAAAAGATCGTTGGATCTTCTGGATCCTCGCCTGAATAATTCGGTGCTAACTGGCTTATTGACCTTGGTTCTTTGCCCAAGTCTGCCATGGCTGCCGTGAACTGAGTCATGAAATCCCTTATGAAGTTTTGATTTTCGTCTTGGTTGGTTTTCTGGACTGCCTTTTGTTTTCTGGTCGCATTTTTATCCATATCTGAGTCTTCTGAGGACTCAGAAATGGATAGGTGTTTTTCGACTTTCTTGTTTTTTGTCTGTGCCCATCAGATTCGTAATCGCTGTATTTTTCGGGGCTAAATAGCCTCCTGGGGGTGTTAACCCTCCTTGTGTCCCTTATATCCGCCGATTCGTGGTATCTTAATTCGTATTCCTTTGGGCAGTAGTCTCGTGTCCATCTGGTTTCTTCCTCTAGATGCGCCGGTACATCTTTTCGTCGTGGGTTAGCAAAAGTTCGCTCCATTTCGCTTTGATGGACCTTTTCTTCGCGTGGTTTCTGTTTACCTAACACATGTCCAAAATTTCTAAAAGCTGCGTTGACTTCGTTTATTTCCATTTCAATGTGTTTCCTCTGTTCCTCCATTTCCTCCACGCTTTTTCCTGAAGCGGCTTTTGCCCTCGAGTTGGGCGCCATGTTATCGGCACGGCGGCTACCCGTTAATTTAGGGGCTGCAGCCCCTAAACTAGGCTCCGACTGCCTCCTGGGTATTGCCCCCTTACTTTTATCCCCGACTAACCCCTGTAGTAAGGAGGGCGTGCCGTCGTCCGAGTAACTAGCCTGTACCGGGCCGGCTACACCGGTACCTGTGGCTGTTTCTCCTTGGGGTTGGTTGTCGTGATTTGGTGAATTGTGAAGAGGCGTCAACACCCTCTTCACCGGGGTCCTGGTTAACCCCATGTCCTTCGCGGTAATTTATTTGGTCGTCACTGGACGCTCGCTTGCTTACTAGCTCCCTCAGTAGCCGTGGCTACTACTCACAATCCTCGCGTGACCTGGCTAGGGGTGGCTAACCGCCCTGCGCAGGCGCCTTTACCGCAACCCTGGAAAATCCTAGTTTTCTTGATTTCCCCACTTTCGCCTTGGGGCGCGGTAAGTTTTCCCTTCAGAACTCCCTTTGGTTTGTTGTTCCAAAGCTCCCTGAGCTCCAAAATCGGTCCGCGCTCTTTAGCGAACCGAGTTGTCCCTTTTCTTCAAATTTCCTTATAAGGCCCTCTTGGACAAGTTCCGCCGCCTGGTTGTGCCTCTGGAACCTTGTCCTCAGACCTCTTCCTTTAACCCCGAATTGGCTTTTTCCACCGCGCTCCTCAGCGTGGCGCGTTTCCTGCCAATTCCCGGTTTTCCCAGAAATCCCGTGACGCAGAGTCCCGCGGCCTGGTTGTGCACCAGGGATCTCTTTGTCACGTCCTTCCCTACCGTTTCCTCCTTATCGCAGCCTCCGCGCTGCCCCGCGAGACAATTTCCCGCTTCCGGATCTTCTCCTCTTCTTTCTTCCCGATCCCTCTTCTTCTCGAAACAGGCGCCTTCCCCTTTGTGCAATGGGCGGCCGCACTGTTTCCCTGTAATTTTTCCAACTGGACGCCGGGGTCTTTAGCCTCCGGCCGAACAAGTTGCTCAAGGATGTTTACGATTTTCAAAGTGTCAAACACAATAAAACTCCAGGTTAACTTCAAAGCACCAGCTTCCCTGGATCCTACTACCAAACCATCCTCGATAATTAAACCATACGGGATCCACCGAGCAGTCACTTTCTGCTCCACCACGTCCCGAGCCTTCGGAGACGTTTCTTTCTAACGATGGGTCTACCAGACTCCACCGGAGTCTTGGATCGGCTACTCTTGTTACCTCTACGAAGGACCGATCTCAACTAACTAAATTCGCGAATCTCCCCTCTATTTATAGGCGAGGGGGATACCGTAACACACCTGTAAAGGGTGCGGCGACTCCCCTTACTTGTTTCATTCTCCTCTGATCTCAGGGATGCCTGGGCGAACGAACGCACCAGGCATGGGCCGGATAGCGCGCCGCTACGAGCTTTTGACCGATACACCTCCCTTAAACTTTTGTTTATTTCCCCTTCTTCCCAGATCCGTGCCAGAGGCGCGCTTTCGCCCTGTCGCGCTCTTTACGCCGGGCGTCTAGGTCCCTATTCATACTTTCGGTGACCTCTGGTGCCAAATTAAATTCTGTTACATACCCTTCTTCAAAATCTGTTATGGAATAAGCTGGGGAGGATGGGACTGGGTCGGGATCAGCCGTTTCCCTGACCAACTTGGTGGGGCCCTCAAAAGTATGCCGTCCCTTGCCAGGACTTTGGAAGGTGGGTGGTGGTTGAGGGGTCCTCCCCATCAACCCTACACACACCCTCCACTCGGCAAGTGGCAGCATAAATTTTTATGCCACCCCCAAGTTGGGTTGCGTTCCTCCATGCGTTCTGTCCCACGCCCTGGGGTGCATCTTGAAGAGGGGTCTGGGCATTTTCGCCATGACTTGCCGGACGTTTGGAAAGTGGTGGTCGGTCTAGGATCTCATCCTCTTCATCCGGCCACCCACACAACTGTCGGCAAGCCACGGCATCCTGCGCCACCCCTCATCAAGGTCACCACAATAATTCTGAGCCTCGATGGTTGCCAAGGCATCACGCTTAGACGGAGGGGCGCAACGCCGGCGGAAGGCGGCCCGCAGATTCAGCCTTTAGATCGTTTAGTTGGCTTTAAAAACATGTTTACCATTTTTTTGCCAAAACACTTATAACTCAAAACATAAAACATGATTCTACTATTTATACAGGGTGTTTTATAAAGCCTGAGAGCTTTCGTTTTTTGCGAAACGGGACATTTTTTACATAATTTTTAATAACTCAAAAACCTTTTAAGCTAAAATTCTGAAATAATTATGGCCTATAGTTTATTGTTTGAGCTAGATCCTATCCAAAATTCAAGTCCCTGAAGTAAATAGATTTAGAGATACGAATTTTTGAAATTGACAAAAATTGTCGCTATATAATTTTTATACCAGCCTTTAGATCGTTTAGTTGGCTTTAAAAACATATTTACCATTTTTTTTCCGAAACACTTATAACTCAAAACATAAAACATGATTGTACTATTTATACAGGGTGTTTTATAAAGCCTGAGAGCTTTCGTTTTTTGCGAAACGGGACATTTTTTTACATAATTTTTAATAACTCAAAAACCTTTTAACCTAAAATTCTAAAATAATTATGGCCTATAGTTTATTGTTTGAGCTAGATCACCATCAAACACCTACATGGTTTTCAATCGGCTTTAAAGTATAGCGGTATCGCGTAGTTCCATTTTCTTGATTTGTAAGTTGAATTATTGTAAGCGCCAGTAATCTAAAAGAGAAAAGCTTAATAAGCTTTTATTTATTTATTCAGATTCACTATCTGTAGCAGTTTTATCATCTGGCTTTATAATAATATCTTCATAATAGGGTTTCATTCGGTCATAATTAACTTTAGTTGTTTGTTTTGTTTCGAGATTTTCAAGCGTTGCCGAATTTAAATGAATTTCTTTTATTTCAAATGGACCAATAAATTTAGGTGCGAGTTTGCTTTTTATTTGAGATTCTTTTACGTAAACCTTATTTCCTACCTTATAGTCTGTAGAGTCTCTCTTTTTAGGTTTTTGTCTATCGAAACGTTCTTTCGCTTTTTCTTTTTGTACTTGTGTTTTATTTCTCGCGATAATAATGTTTAACGCGTGCGTTAAGGTCTCGCATATACTTCGAAATAATTCTTTTTCGTTGTATAAAATTTCGGGTGGTCGGCTAGAACAATGACCAAATACTAATTCGTATGGGGTAAATCCGTGTGTTTTATTTACTGAATTATTATAACAAATACAAGCATAGGGTAAAAGTTGACAAGGGTGTTCATTAGGGTCTTCGGTTGTCATAACTCTTATCATTTCTAATAATGTTGCATGAAATCTCTCTAATGAACCGTTAGATTTAGGATGACTTACACTAGAAAAGGTTAATTTAATATTATAAAGATTACATAAGTCTTTCATTAATTGATTGTCAAATTCTCTACCGTGATCTGCTAAAATTCTTAGTGGCGTGCCATAATGTTGAAAATAAAGTAACAAAGTATTAACAACTGATTTTGCAGATTTGTCGATTAATGGATAAGCTTAAATAAATTTTGTTAGTTCGTCTCTTATAGTAAGAACTCGATTGTTTTCTGGAATTTCAAGAATGTCAATATTTATTCGTTCGAATGGGGTTTTAGGCGTTTCGGTAATTACTAAAGGGTTTTCTAAGTTTTGTCGTAAGATTTTATTTTTTGACAATTTTCGCATTTTTTAATGTAACTTTCGACATCTTTACTTAAACCTTTCCAATTATATTTTTCTTTTATTTTGCGAATTGTTTCATTTACACCTCTATGAAAATGTTTTTTACCTGTATGAAATTGGTCTAAAATAATGGGTTTTTCGTCATCAGAGGGTGTAGTGACAATATTTTGACAAATTACTAGTTTTAAATCTTTATCTGCAAAAATAAAACATAACATTTCTAAAATTGGTAATTCGACATTATTTTCGACATAATATGTTTTTGAATCAGTTATTACGTTTTGCGAGTTTGTTAAAATTTTAAACAAAGTGTCAATGGCTTCTTTTGTATCGAATGGTAAAATTATTATGTAATAATTGCGTTTTTTAACAGATTTAGAGGTTAAAATATTTATTTTATCTTCGTCAAATTGGTGTCGTTCTTCGTGAAAGTCTTCAATCATTTTATAAGGAAGGTCTTTAAGTTTATCTTGCTGAAAAATAGTAATTATATTTTTATGATTTTTATCTAAAAGTTGGTTATTAGAACATCGTATTTTAGAATAATCAATTAATGATTTTGTTTGATAAAGGTGTCCGAATCTTTTAAATTCATTTTCGAGCGTTTGTGGTGACATAAGACTTAGTTCTTCTTCTTCCAAATCCGTCGAAGAATCTTTTTCTTTCGATGTAGACGGTTCTTCTTCCTTTGTCTTCTTATTAAAAGCTGTAATTCTTTGAAAGTTATTTATTTTTATTCTGCTAAGAGCGTCCGAATTTCTGTTTATTTTTCCAGGTTTCGTAATCGTACTCTTCTAATTTGAGTCGCTATCTTGCTAGTCTGCTTCCTGGGTCTTTAATCGAAAATAACCATGTTAAAGATATGGGCGAAAATGCTTAACTGCCCAAATTATTGCTAAAAGTTCTCATTCGATGACACTGTATCGGCTTTCTACTGGACAAAGGGTCCTTGAAGCGTATGCTATTGGAAGATCCTTTCCTATGGGTCCTTGGCTTAGTATAGCTCCTATAGCGTATAAAGAGGCGTCTGTTGTGTGAGACGAATGGTCACTTTTATATATATATATATATATATATATATATATATATATATATATATATATATATATATATATATATATATATATATATATATATATATCTTTAATTCAACATTTCTTTGGTTGTTTAAAGAAAGTAACTTTAACCGGGATTTTTTAATTATTTACATTTTATTTTAAAATAAAATCAAATAGTTATTTATAAACCTTTCTCTAAAGTTTTTTTTAATTTTTATTTTTTTCGTTTATTAATTTTTATTTTAGTGCTACTTGGTGCAGCATCTCAAAGAATCGAAATTCTAGTGTTGGAATGGTTTGGAACAGATTGGGTACAAGATATGGTAAAAGAATGGAAAAGAAAAGAGCGTGGATCGTTTTTTGGTTTGGCAGAGTACGGAGTCATATTATACGTTATAAGTATGTACAATGGACTATCGTAAGTTACGATTTTCCAACAAATACCTACAAACTAAATGTAATAATGTCAAATTAGTAAATACTGTCATAAAATTAAGAAAATCTAAAATTTTTTCACTAAATTAAAATTATATTAATATTATGAAGAGGATTCCTTTTAGACTGAATTTCCTGGTTTTCTTCTTTGGATTCGTTATTGTTTTTCTAATTCCGGCCCTGTTCTTTGTGGCTTTTAGCTTTTTATCTTTTTTATTATTCTAAGTAAAGTTGTTTATTATTAAGTAGATCATCTTTTTGTTTTCTTAAATTTCCTTAAATGAATTGCCAAAGGCTTTGTTAATACATGCCATTACAGATTACATTTTGTGGGATGCAACTTTTTAAATATCACTACTTTACTGAAGGGGGGTTCGCCCCGAGCCCCTAGTTTAAGTCTTAGTGTCTCCCCGTGGCCTAGTGGACAGAGCTTTGATCTTCGAAGCCAGAGGTCGGCGGTTCGATTCCCAGCGGAGGAGACGTATTTAGGTAGTAGTTATTTATAAATAACGACCGTGGTGGCACTACCGCGTTGTCTAAAAGGTGCTGTGAAATGCAACTGCATGTTTCAGTGCTTGGACAACGTTAACGGAACAGGGGAACGATGGGTTAAACATCTAATAACCCGACACCCACGGTACTCTGGTATTTAGACATAGACCTTTGTGGGATGTCAAAAAGATAAAAAAAGGGGCCAAAAATGGGAATAAGGCGCATATTAGGGTTTAGGAATGTTGTTTTGAGGGATTTTTTAAAATTTTTGGTATCAAAATACAAAAAGGGGGCTTAATCTTGGAAAAGTTTATATAGGGAAGGAGGCTCCATTTAATGGAAAGGACCCCCTTTTTTTGTTTGTTTTTTGGTTGGCAAATTTTTTTCAACTAGGGAAGGGGAGCCCTGACTATATTATGTTGTAAGGGGGCCTCATTTTGGAGATAAGAAGTTTTTTTGCGTATCGAAAACTTGTTGCAGATAAAATTGTTTTACTGATAAGGGGCCCTAACTTTGCTTTTTCGCCCAGGTCTTTGTACCTCTAGGTACGCCACTATTAAATATAAGCATAATTAGAAATTTGTGATGCATATTAATTTATTGTTTTTTAATTCTAGGTCTCATATGGGCCGAAATAAGATCTCTTTGGTTAGATGGAATTATGGAATATATTTCTGATTTATGGAATATTGTTGATTTTATTACAAATGTATTTTATTTTCTGTGGTTGGCTCTTCGCTTAACTTCTTGTTATATTTGTTGGGTAAGAATACGCGTTTATATTTTTAATTTTTATACAAAGTTTAGTTTGCGTTGATTATGTTTTTTCTTTAATAAGTCTACAGATAATAATCCACAGTAAAGTTTTTCATAAAATTTTTGTGTCATGAGTCAAAAATTTAAAGTGTTCCTGTAAAAATAATATTTGTCTTTTACAGGGAAACTTGAAATGTGTAACACGCGACACAAAAATTTTATGGAAAACTTTCGTCGATGATTCCTACCTTACGAATAATTTAAACCTAAAAACTAGCATACAATACGATGGCAAAAAGCTAATTAGAAACCTAAAGCCGGGCACACACACTCAGGTCTATCTGACAGGTACACCTGTACAGTTTTAACTACGTGGCTGGACCTAAGTATGTGTGGGATACACCTGTGTAGTTTTTTTACCTGTTTAGGCGAATGAGCAAAATAAAAAATCAAGAGAAAAGTAGAAAAACTGTTTTTTCGGTTTTAAATGTTTTTCTTTTACTAAAATAGTTTGATTAAGCTCAAAATTTGAGCAGATATACTTTTTACCATTCTTAATATACTTATTTTTTCATCAATAAATATTTAGCCGTTATTATGAAAACTTACTTTAAAAAAAATCAACCGCCATTTTGACTTCTTTTATTTTTCATAAAAAATGGCTTGCTTTTTTGTTAACTTTTAATAAATGCAAAAATATTGACATTGTGTTATTTCCGTATAAAAGTAATACTATTTATTAAAATTGTAATTTTTGAACAATTTTTGAATATTTTAAAAAGTTTAAAAACGTTTTTAAATGTAAAAGTTGGATTACAGGTATACAGTGTGACCCAGAATTGGTGTTACAAGAGGACAAATGAAACAAAATTTTTAAATTTTAATTCGGCATTTTGGGAAAACTGGTCGCATGGTCCAAAACAAAGAAATACAAAAATTTGCTTTTATTGGTAATATAAAGGGCAACTTATAATTAAAAATATTAAAAATAACCTAGTGTAATGTCCTTTTATTTTTAAAAATAGAACAAAATTGTATAAGTAAATGCTGTTGAGAATTCAATTTTACACTTAAATTTGTAGTTAAAGCATTAAAGAAAAAAATGTTTATTGTCAATTTTTTACATGTTATGTATTTAAATAAGCAAACAGCACACTATCGCGGAACGGAACGGAATGAAAGCAAACGGAAATTTTAAAAGCATATAACCAAATGGAAGTTTCTCCGTATTCCGATTTGCGGTAGTGTGCTGTTTGCTTATTTAAGTGCATGACATGAAAAAAAACTACAATAAACTCTTTTTTGTTTCAATGCTTTAACTACAAATTTTAATGTAAAATTAAATTCTCTACAACATTTGCTTATACAATTTTGTTTTATTTTTACAAATAAAAGTACATTACACTAGGTCATTTTTAATATTTTTAGTTATAACTTGCCTTGTAGATTACCAATAGAAACACAATTTTGTATTTCTTTGTCTTGGAGCATGCGACCAGTTTTCCCAAAATGCCGATTCAAAATTTAAAAATTTTGTTCCATTTGTCCTCTTGTAACACCAATTCTGGGTCACACTGTATACCGGTAATCCAACTTTCACATCAAATTTTTTTCAAAATATTCAAAAATTCTTCAAAAATTACAATTTCAATAAATAGTATTAATTTTTCTACGAAAATAACACAACGTACTAGTATAATGAAAAATGTAAAAATTTGGTGTTTTTCAATTCTTTTAAATTGAACAATGATTTTGGCTTGTAAGTCTGAAACGGCTGAGCTGATTTTCAAAAACTAAGTGGCGTTGAGTAAAGAATTAAAGGGCCTTCTAAACGAGGTGCTACATAACCATTTTTTTCATTTGAAAACAAAAGTTGTAAGTGCCCCATTGATACTAGACCCTGTAATTAAAATTATTTTAATGCCAAAAAGTAGCTTAAGTGATACCCTTTTAAATACGTTTTGCCCGATCTCGCTGACCCATTCAAACGTTAAGGGCAAGAGATCTTAAAAACCACAATGTATGTACAAATTGAAGCTAAACCTCAAACGCTTGAAACGCTAGAACGACTGGGCCGACTTTTAAAAATTCAACGATAATAAGCAGATAATCAAAAGGCATTCAACACGAGTGCTGTATGTCCCCTCTTTTAATTTGAAGAAGAAAGTTGCAAGTGCCCCTTTGGCACTAGGCCAACTGACCGAAATTATTACATGTCAAAAAGTAGTTTAAGTGATATCTATATATCCCTTTTACACAAATTTTACCTTATCTAGATAATGGAAGTAGGGGTGAACTCTGTTAATAACCTTACTGTATATTCATCATTCGGTTTAGATAAAATTTAGTAAGAATCGTTAGTTTAGATGTTATTGTTGCAATTAGTCAAAGATTCGAATGTGAAGCGACCGAAGAAAAATGATATTCTCGTAAGTCGATATATGATATAATTAGGCATTGATTGATATACTCAGTTGTTTTCTATCACTTTCGTGACCGTAAATGACTGCTGTTTTTTATGGCACTACCCATAAATTTTATCATATTTTAAAATATTACCATATTCTGAATACGATACCACTACATTTTTTTTATAAATCTTGCTTATTACATAATTGATAAACTTAAATTAGATTTTCCTAATAATGCATTAAATATTTGCTCACATGTCTTTAGCCTTTGTTATAAATTTTAAATATTTATTTTCTTTCTATACAGGTTGAATCTAAAGGTGCAGAAAAAAATGAAACTACAAATTTCTAAAATATCACGATTTAACCCAAATTACCTTAGTCCAAAAGTGGATGGTTTCAGACATACAGGGTGGCAAAAAATTATTCTGGATTTATTTTTTAATAAATAGTTTTGTTTATAATTAATGTATTCTAACAGTATTCGGCTAAGAGGGGTTTTTAGAGAAGAGAAATTAGATTTTGCAATTAATTTTGTTATAAACTCTGGAGGTTGCCACTTGCAGTATCTTGAACATATTAAAAACGAGACAACTTTTTAGGCCAACCTGTTTGTAACTTTTAGATAACAATTCCTATTTTTCAACATATTTTCCATAAAAAAGGTTCACTTGGTAAAAGTTGATTTAAGCAGCTGTTTTTCAAATATCTGGATTAAAAAAAAAACACTTTCTAAATGACCAGGTCTAACCTATACAGGGTGTTTCAAAATTCTTAGGTAATTTTAAGAAGAAAAGGTTAAATAAACCTATGTCCTACATGAATTAAATTTTGTGAAACAGGGTGGTAAAGTTTTTTTAAAATTACCTTTTTACTATTTTAAATCTTAAAAGTAAAGCTATTTTTTACATAGGTTTATTTTAACTTCTCTTTTTAAATCACCTAAATATTTACACTTTTAAAGATTAGCAACTTACTCTAAAATACCCTGGCCATAGAGAAATTGTTTTTTTTTGTTAATCTAGATATCTCAAAAAATCGCTGCCCTAATCAACTTTTACCAAGTGTACCTTTTTATGTAAATAATGTTGAAAAATTAAAATTTTTATCTTAAAGTCACGTACGATTTAAAAAAGTTATTGCGTTTTTAATTTTTGCAAAATACCGAAGGTAGCGCCCTCTAGAGTTTTCTTACCTCCTTAACCCCCTTTTGCCAAATATTGTGACAATACACCCATTATTAACAAAACTATGCATATAAAATTAAATTTAAAACACATTTTTGACACCCTGTATCTCTGAAACCATCCACTTTGGGACCAAGGTAAGATGGGTTAAATCGTCAGATTTTAACCTCAGACATTTGTGGTATCATATTTTCCGTACCATTCAGAGACACCTAAAATAAATTACATAAGGATCATACATTACTTCTTTTGGGGTAAACCATTTATAGTATAAAGAGGGTTAACTTTTAAGAATCTTAGTTTAAGCTTCTTTTCATTATTATCAATTACCTTTTATCCGTTTAAAAGTCTGATCACACATAACCGCAACGAGCCCACAGTCGTGCGTCTCGGTGGTAAATGTGGGGAAGCGGTGCAAAAAGTATCGTATTTAACAAAATTGCAGTAATATGAGTCTGTTATAGTACGCTTTAAATTACGCCTGACAAAAAATAAAACTTTACAAATAGGGTAACACAGTTTTACCTAAACTACACTTAAAATTTGGATAAAAAGGACCAGAAATAAGTAGGAAAATCTATTTTATTTAAAGAAGAAGAGATACATACATAAATCAATGGACTCAGCTTGACAAAAATGTTTGTTTTTTTATTTTTGAGGGGAGATGAAAAGTACTTTTAAATTTTTCCGAATATCATTGTGAATCCGGGCTTGGTGCGGCGGTGTTGCGGTTATGTGTGTGCCAGTACCTGTAAGTCACTTATAAAAATAAAATAGTGCGTTTATTTAAAAACTGTCTAAGAAATTTACTGATTTCTAAAATAGATGTGTTTGTATCAAAATCCCGTATCTTCCATTTGTAACTTATGTAGTTAAAGTCCATTTATACCGAGGTCTAGAAATATTTCATTATTATTAAGTATTATATCTTTTGGTGAAAAAATATGTAGGTAATTAATTATTACCTATAAATTTTAAGTTCTGTTACAAGTTCGGGTGTTTTGATGTTAAAACTATTACCAAAACTCGTTTTGTTTTAAGTTTAATCCAGTTCTTCTTGCCACAAAATAGCCTAAAAATGATACAATACAAAGCTTTTTATTGTTTTAGAGAGATGAGCGATTAGGTAAGATAACCTGGTATCCCAGAGAAGAGTGGGACTCCTTTGAGCCAATGCTTTTATCTGAGGGAGCCTTTGCTGCAGGAATGATATTTAGGTAGACTAATATTTTTTATTATTATGCTTTAAATTAGGAAATTTAATATATATATATATATATATATATATATATATATATATATATATATATATATATATATATATATATATATATATATTTTTAATACAAAAATACCTCTTCTTTATAACAAATAACATATTTAAATTTTAATAAGAAAACCTAGCAATATGTCTTCATTTAGAAAGTTGAAAATTCAAAATTATTTTGTGACCTTGTAATAATTAAAGGTTTTATGGGAAAAAAGAAAATTTATTTTGAAGTTATTAAAGAAAGTATTTTTAAGTTTAGGTTTTAAGCTTTTTCCTGTACATGTCATATTTTATAACAACAGTAAAATTCTTAATATTTTCTCTACGGCAGAACTTAAATAATTACAACCATCACACTCAGGGGCGTCGCCAGCAGATGACCCAGGGGGGCAAATTGATACGGAGAATGAGAAAAGTATTAATTGTAGGAAAAATCAAGAGTTTATGTAGATTTTCACTTGTAGTACGAATTTTACATCTACGGCGTACGTTGTATTAAGTGTTTTAGTGATAATTATCTTTTCTTTCTTCCTTTAAAAATCTGCAAGAAAGGAAGATATGCAAAGTCGGTTTTGTTATGCCTGCAGCTCAGGCCTAAATAACCAAGAACTTGAGTTTTGAGGATTTAAAAAATATTCGGAACACTGACTTTTAACAATTTTATCGTCAGGTTACAAGCAAAACACACTAAGTCAATTATTTTCATTTTTGAGTTATTTATACCATCTGGTCATAGTTAAAAAATATCTTAATGGTAAAATCCACTTAGTCAATTTAGAATTACTTAAAACATTATTGCAAAAATCATATTTTCATTATGTCACTAATTATGTTATTGGAAAAATACACTAACTGACTTAATGTATATTTCTTGTAAGCATTTTGTACAAACAACACGCAAAATGCTGACTTAATGTATTTTACCAAATAAATCACTCGAAATGACCTGCAAAAATATTGTTATTTTATATCGAAATTGCTATAAAACGGCTTATAGTTTTTTTGTATAATGTTCGATTGTAATGCATAATGTATTGACAAAATATTTTAACAATTAATGGCCCAGCAAAGGGTTAGGGGTAGGTGAGTTGGCTGTTGTATTTGTTTAAAGTTTAAAATCAGTTGTTAGAACTATTTAAGTGTGTTCGTTAATATATAAATAAAATAAGGAGCTTAAAAGCAAAACGGATAAAATCCACTTTTGGGCAAAAATTACTTGGTCAGTAAAATGTATTATAAAAACTATATAAATAATCTATTGGTTCGCCAAATCCCTAAAACCAAAGCACCTAAAGTATCATATATTTTAAACTTTAGACAACAAAATTTTAGCTAGGAAGCACAATAGATAAAGTCCAATGGGCTTAAAAAACAAAACAGATCCACTGCGACGAATCACATTACATCCATTAAGCTCAAAGTGAGAAGAACTGTCGCTTGTCGGAGGCATATTTTTCTATATATGTTGAAAAATCCTAATGCAAAAAGTCTATATGGACTGAAGAAACCTAATACTAAATCCATTCCGTAATGACATTTTAAATTCAAATCTTCCAAGACTAAGACATACCACTTGTAAAAAATCTGTTTCGCCCATTAATCTTTCAGTTATTGTTAAAGATAATGCTCCAGTCAACAATAAAAAGTCTGACGTTTTCAAATTGTATTTTGGATTTGACTGGCAATCAAAACCGCCTTCCAAATTTTATGTGGACATTTTGGCTTCCGCCTTTTTATAGAAACCGCGTAATGTGGATAATCCAAACTTACAGTTCCAGAAAATTTATAATAAATAAAATATACTCTAAAATTTTTTTGTCATAAAAGAAAGCAAAATATGTAGACAAAATCCATATAATTGAGAAGCAAAACGTATAAAGTCCTGGTTTTGAAAGCAAAATCGACAAAATCCATTGAAAAATTAAACAAAAAGTATTGGGGTTTAGTGACAAAGTTGAACATTTTTCGTTAATAATTTTCTTACCTTTCCGAACACTATTTAAATGGTTTCCAAATTAAGTCCTTATTTGAAGCCACAACAGTTTTTGGTCCTTTTCTCAACATCGACAAAAGTGGATTTTATCCGTTTTTAGTATCTGTAGTGTTTTTAGTTGTTCAAATTAATAATAATACAGAAGAAAAAAGATCTCTAAAGCTGCGCGACAGAAAAGTTATTCCGCCGACTCTACGTGACTGGTGTTAAAGTTTGCCTTGTTCATAATGTGTTTTACGCTGCGTCCAGACTTGCAACAATTCGCCGCACCGCTCCACGCCGCATAAGCCGCCACATAGCGAGGACGTGGACGTGGAGGGAGTTCACGTTGTTTTAAGGGCTTGGTAAATGATTCGTCGGTGATTCAGAGCTTGTCGGTTTTTTAGCGTCAAAGAAACGCGCAAACAGGATGGTTAGTGGGAACGGATGTTTGGCGATTTATTGCAAGTCTAGACGCAGCTTTAGATGTAACTGCCGAACCAGCTAAAAATAATACTGAACCAGAAGACTAAAACATAAACTAATTCTATTTTATTTACAATGGTTTTAAGGATTTTGGCTTAAAGTTTATGTTCAAGACTATGACTACATTATTTCCTATTTCGCAATGCGAAGTGTTTTTAAATTTAATTAATACAGAATTAGAAATAAGAAGAATAATAAGTCTTTTATTTTTCTTTTACATTACACGTAAATACACCAAGTCAACCCTTACATGTAAAATACATTAGGTCAGTGTATTTTTACCAATAATCTTAAACAAAATAATTTTAAAAGCTTAATAAAACACTTTATTCAGTGATATTGCTTCAGATACATGTAAAAAGTATTTAAAATTAATAATATAGCAAATTAATGTCAGTACATGTTATTATAACAGAAAATTAAAAATTAACAACTTTTAAGTCAAATAACTTAAAACTACATTTTTTACTTAATGTATTTTGTTTGTATGTATAATGATGCCTAATATTTTTCGTTACTGTTATGCCCAGTTTTCAAAAGTGCTCTTGCTTGTACAAACCAAAATCTGGTAATTTCTGTTAATATTATTTGCCATATTGGATCTGGAAAATATTATTATCGGATTTTTTTGTCTGCATCTTTTAAATTTTACATTAAAGTAATAAAAATATAAGTCCCTAATTTAACATGTTGACATTGACAAAATACTAAAGGCACTATACACTTAATTTTTTGTAAATAAAAAATAATTTTTATGGGTAAAATGAAATAAACTTGAGAGTATTATACAAATGTATCTGAAGTCAACTTTAATAATTATAATTTTAAATCTTGTTTTAAAAGTATTATGTCGAACAAACTATTCTAGATGAATCGACATTTTGAGCAGAACAACTGACGAAAAGCTAAAAAGAAATGCTTAAAGGTAATTTTTTTAGGTACGCATTTATATTTCATTACCGTATTTTTTTACCTAATAACTACAACTCTTTGTATTTAATATATATAAAAACAAAAATTGGCAACCTACATGTTTACTTGCTTTAATGCGATATAATGCACTCTGGCTTCCGAACGTACTTGATACTTGTTATTTGATTTTGCTTGCAATACGTTTCATAAGACAAACAGTACAGGACTTTGTGAATCAGTAGTAAGAAAAATTAAATGATGCTTATTAACCTTAACGCATTTTTTTTTAATCTTGCTAGGAAGTAGTTTTAACAATGCAAACCAGAAATACGATTAAAGGGTTTGTTTTAACATGCTACATGCATGTGATATATTATTAACAGCACATTGTCTTTATTATCACAAATGTGTTGTTAAGAATATTATTTCTTTATGAAAAACCTTTATTTTAGATACGTTTACATCTATTTTTTTTAACATACAGGGTGATTCCTAACATAAACGCATAAACTTGGCAATTAATTGCTAAGAACAAAGAATTACTAAAAAGTAATAAAGATAGATATTTTATATATAGTATGTTTTATAAAAGTCTCCTAAAAAACACTTTTTAATGGAAAAACAATATGTCCCCGGATAGGTGTTACAAAAGGTGGAACAAACATTTTGAAATTTTTAAACGGCTTTTGGAAAAACTGGTCCCATGGTCCAAAACTGATAAATACAAAATTTTACTCCAATTGGTAATATACAAGGCGAGTGTTACAACTAAAAATATAAAAAATTACCAGGAGTAAGGTACTTTTATTTGTAAAAATAGAACAAAATTGTATAAAAAAATGTTGTAGAGAATAAAATTTAATGTTAAAATTTAAAGTTAAAGAATTAAAATTACAAAAAAAATGTATTTTTTTACATTATGCATAAGCAGTTTTAAAAATACGCATCGAATAAAAAAACATTTAAAATTATTAATGTTTTTTTTTTAAATTTTACTCCCTTTTGCCCATTATTTGTGTTGTAATGCGTAATGTAAAACATTGAAATTTTTTTTTACCCCTATGCTTTTACTTTAAATTTCAACCAAAAATGGTATTGTATTGTCTAAAACAGTTTTTTATGAAATTTTGTTTTATTTTTAAAAATAAAAGCATGGGCGTAGCCTGGTACCAGCAGAGGGGCTGATGCCCCCTAGCCATGGACAAATTTATTAATTATTTTGTAGATGTTAAATTCATACATATATTTAAGGACTCCACAACGATAAATACATTAAAAATATACAGAGTGTTTTCTAATTGCGGTAAAAAAATAAAGAAACATAAGCATATTTTATATAAAAAAGTTCAATGAACATACCTAGCTCCGGAAATGCATTGATTCCAAGGTAAAGGATGTTAAACTGTTTTTTTTAATCGTTTTTTATCAATATTTTAACAATTCCTTTATTAATTTTAATAAAATTTAAAAGGGTTGCAGTATGAAATGGCTAATTTAGCCAGTGGTATCTCGAGCGGCACTTAAACGAATATTTCTGACAAAACCGTGTTTGACTGACATTCGTGTAATTTTTATTTTTTATTTTTATATAAATTAGCCTAATATAAATAAACCTTTTTTTTGTTTTTTGCGTAGTTTAAAAATAAATAAATAAATAAAATACTTTTCATGGCATATCCCTGGACCAAAAAAGAAACATGGAATACATTTTAAAAACACTTTATTTAGTAATTTTTTATTATTATTTAGTTCTGCAAGTGTTGGTTAGTTCTAGTTAGTTACTAAATATTTTATAAATTATTTTTTCTATCTCTTGTGTGCCTCACTAGGTCTCGCTAGAGATGCTAGTAAACTTAATAAATTTAATTAAATTAAGGCTACATAACCCCTTACTGCTATAAATAACACTGCAAAAGTTTATAAAAATCGCACTACAAGTAATTAACATATTAATAAAAGTTTCCCACCCTGTATCTTGGAAAAAATGCATTTTCGGACCTAAGTTTATACACATTTTTTTATAGAATTAGCTCAAAAATACACACTTAATTTTTTTTACCGCAACTAGGGTACTCCCTGTACAGTGTGTACACTGTGACTTAACTATATCGGTAGTTTTATTTTTAATATTTCGTAACAAAGCTATACTACATAAAATTTTTTATTTCATCTAAAATGCTTAAAACTATACTAAAAATCGCCGTCGGATATACAGGGTGGTTTAAAATCGCAAAAATATTGCTTTAAAAAATATTGGAAATAAAAAAAATCATCTACCTAAATAAAAAGCGTAAAGGAGTAATCAAAAGTATTTAAAATTAAGGTTACCGTTAAAAAAAACCTAAAAAAATTTTACAATCCAGAGATTTCTTTTTTAGAATAAAAGCATAAAAAATCGCCCTACGATATAAAGAGCGATATTAAATTACAAAAATAGCAGTCATTTCCGGGTAACCAATGCACATGTGTATCAAACATTAACAATTTTATGTTTCTATCTTAAAAGATTAAAATATATATATATATATATATATATATATATATAATATATATATATATATATATATATATATATATATATATATATATATATATATATATATATATATATTATATATATATATATATATATATATATATATATATATATATATTTTGGGAAACCACTTTTGAGAAATAGGCGGTTTATTATTAGTTTTTTACTGCCTGCCCCCCAAATAAAATCCTGGCTACGCTCATGAATAAAATTAGTTAATCCCTTGGCATTTTTTATATGTCTTTATTCTCGTTTTGTATAATTTTGTATTTTGAATAAAATTTGGTATTTATTAGTTTTGGCTCATGCAACCAGTTTTCTCAAAAGGAAGTTTAAGAATTCCAAAATTTTTGTTCCATTTGTCTTCTTGTAGCACCTACTCTGGGACACACTGTACAGGGTGTTCCATAAAAAAATATTCTTTGTATCGTACCTTTTATATCCTATAAGATATTAAAAATTTCATTACTGTTTCGAAGTTTATAGAATTAGCGCAACAAATAGGTATTTTTATTTATTTTGTACGATAAAAGATAAAAAGATAAGGGTAGGGTATAAATTTATAAGACACCCGGTACCATCATATATACAGAGGAAAAAACTGGGATTACAAAATCTAGTTTTTTCTCCTACTCGATAAGAAGATTATTTTTTAATATTTATAATAAATTATGTTTGAATACATTTAAGCGATTTAAAGTATTGGTTATTATACATATTATATCTCTTATTAATTAGTACAGCTATTACCATGACCAAATATGAAAACCATTTGTTGAATAAAACAATAAATAAATATTTGAAAGGCATAGTGTTGTTACAACTTTTATAGAATATAAATTCTCTTACCATACTATTTTAGATATTTAATAGATTGAATAATACAATTATAAGGTAATTTTATTTTTTACGACCTCATTTTATTATGTGAAAATATGTTTAATTTTTTAGGTATTAAAATTTAAATTTCATATTATTTTTCATTCCAAAATAACATTTGATTTTATTAGGTATTAACTTTTATTTTAATTTTTAGCTTTTTAAAACTGGTGCACATATTCAGCGTAAATCCACATCTTGGACCACTTCAAATTTCTCTTGGACGTATGATTATTGACATTGTTAAATTTTTTTCATTTATGCCCTTGTTTTGTTTGCCTTTGGCTGTGGTATGAAAATTTTTATATTAAATTTATTTTGTTATTTTAATCGTACAGTTAACTAAGGGACATATGAACCACAAATGATAGAGAGTTATAAAATTACCAGCAGATATTATCTTAAAAAATGCTTGTCTCGAACTATTATTTTTTTCCAATAAAACTGGTCAACATGATTTTATTACACTAAAACTGGTATGTAATTTAATTAAATTTCATACCAGTGTTGTGTAGGGGATAATTACCCCTACCCTTATTAAAAACAACATAAAAATTTTTCTTCAATTTCCCTTCGTTTCTTTTTTTTTTAGAGTAACAGTCACATAAACCACGTTATTATAGAAGATGAGACAATTGTTTGTAAATTAAAATATTGTAAAAAAATCTGTTTTTTTTGTTGTACTTTTAAGTAAAACGGTTAATTAAAACTTGAGATATCGTGGCAATAATATTAAAATAAGTAGTTTGGGAAGGACGCATTTAAAGTTTTACGTTAAGTTTCAGGTAGCGTTACTAATAGCATGGTTCATTGATACACCATACGTTCTTTTAATTAGCCATCCAAGCCAGGGTACAATATAGAAAGGGTAAATTCACTCATCGTCGGTACCTGTTTCTGTAAACCATAAATTCATTGCGATACAAGAGCCAGATTATTTTGTATTTTTAGTTTATTCTCAGTCACTTTTATTTTTGCTTTTAAATAATAGGTTTTTTAAAAGAATCCTGTCTATTTTGGTTTAAAAATTTCAATAAAAGTCTAAAACATACTTATTATTAACTTTGACACATTTTTTCTTAAGAAAATAGCATCCTGTCAGCGTTAACGATTTGCGCAAACTTTTGTGTGGAAATACCGTGTTATTCTTATCTATACTATGTCCAAGCTTTTTGTTGACCAGTGTAAATTGAAATTTGTAACAATTTATTATATTACAATTATAATGTATTTTTAGTCACCAAATATTAATATTTTAGGATTAAACCAGTTACTATGGTACTATGCGGAACTAGAGAAAACAAGATGTTATCATCTGCCAAGTGGGCTGCCAGATTTTGAAAATCAAGATATGGCTTGTACTATATGGAGACGATTTTCAAAGTAGGTATTGTAATTAACAAGACCTGTTTATTTAACTAGACATTAAAGTTAAGTATATAGAACCCTTTTCAGAAACTAATTAAAGTATCCCACAAATATCAAAGAAGGTATAATAAAGTATTTTTAATGATAACAAAAAAGATCGTTTTTCTTTTAATATCTTTTTATGAGTTCATCTAAAAGTTCATCTAATTTCAAGAGTTAAAGAAGTCGTATCCTGTTTACATTACATAATACATAAAACAAAAATTATAAAAATCATATCATGTAGTCACGTTTGGTCGAAAGAACGTGTCGTTAAGTGGATAGAACCACGCGTTGTTTACAGGGAACCTAATTTTGACCAGAAGTAAAAGGATGCAGGTTATCTTATATGTGTTTTCGACCAAAAGGATGCAGGTATTCTGGTCGAAAATACGCCCTCCGATTGAAAAAGAGCACAAATTTAAAAACCTGTCTACAGTGAAAGCAACAAAAATATTTACTCACTGTGTCTAAACTATGTTGCTGTATAAATTAGTTTGGTTAACTCTAAAAACAAACAAAGATACCCCACACGTTGGGTAAATAAATTAAATAAAGACAATAATACTTCAAAATTCTTATAATATTCCAATAATTTTTATGTTATAAGTAACCATGGAAAAATTTAAGGCTTCAAAATGTGATAAGTTGAAGCTTAAAAAATATCCGGGTAAAAAGTGGTTTAATTGCCGTCTTTGTTCCCACTCCCCATACTTGCTCTAAATTATAATTTAAAATATGTTCTTTTTCAGCTTATTTGAGACCTCGCAGTCTCTTTTTTGGGCCAGTTTTGGGCTTATTGATTTAATGTGTTTTGAACTTGCCGGCATAAAAGGATTTACCAGATTTTGGGCACTTCTAATGTTTGGCTCTTATTCAGTAATTAATATAATTGTTTTATTAAATATGTTAATTGCGATGATGTCAAACTCTTATCAAATTATTTCAGTAAGTACCATAATTTTTTAGTTTTTAATCAAATGAAAATAGTTAAAAGATTTTACTTTACATTGGATCTGCACAAGGTTTTGGTTGCAATTGCGGGGTATCTTATTTAATAATAAAGATAGAGCCTTAAGCGTGATGGTGATTCAGACATGCAAAATACGTTTTTTATTTTTGTTCTAAACTTGAATCTAGGGTAAGTTTTGCTTCAGCATCCACCAATATTTAGTATTCAGCAAAAAAGCGTTAAAAAATTGCTGATTTTATATTCCGATATTTCGAAGTTAGAGTTTAGCCTACATCACATTTTTGTGCCAATACTTTTGTTTTCTTTTGTAAAATGGTGTAAGTTACTGGAAGGTAAAAGAGACAAAAAGGAATCGGCTAAAAGATATGTCGTGGTTTCGCAATATCAGGGCGGGACAATGTCCATCCAACAACTTTTGAGAATGGCATACAAAAATAATTTTAAAAATTGGCCCCTTACCTACAGTAACAAAAAAAAACAGGATGATTAAAGTATTATGGTGGCTAAATCAATAATATAAAATTTAGCTAGAGAAAAATTGGACATCTACAAATCTATATATCATTACACATTTAGAGTTCAGAACATTACAGAAAGGTTTGGGAACAAAATTTGAAATGTTACCACAATAAATAACGTAAACTATTTTGTCGATATACCTATTAGAATAATTTAAAAAATGCTTATTACGTTCCAAATATTTAAAACTGTCAGAATAGCAATTCGGGTAATATTATTTTATTAATTATGTTACATTGTAAAAACCCATGTAGTACATTATATTAGTTGATATACCTATTTTACTTTTTTTTAATCCAACTTTTAATCAGCCCCGGAACTTAATTTTTTGCAAAAAAGGACAAAGTTTGCCTTTTAATACTTTTTTCTCAAATACGGTAACAATTGACCTATAGCGTATTAGACGGTTGTGATGTAACTGTAGATTATGTATTTTATTTAAATACATTACTGACTCCACGTCCTTCGAAAGAAAAAGCGGAAATTCACATGATTCTGCCCGATAGTTCGTTTGGCGCACGCGCATTTACCCTTGCCGACATATGAAAACGACTGGTTTCGCTTGCGCACAAACTCATTTATTCGCCCATGAATTGTAACTTTTGCTTCGCGCAGGTGATAAGCATTAACTATCCATCGAGGTTAGTGTGCTAGTATCATACAAATTTGCAGTTACGTGACTGACTAGTCTTTTTAATAGTATTGTGTATAAAATATTAACAAATCTTTGGTTTTAAAACTCGGCCACCCTCTATATTTAATAGGAAATCAATTTTTTTTTGAAGGCTTTTTAAAAAATATTATATTCCATAACAAGTGTCGAAAGTGATATATTTCACACGAGTGGAAATGTCGCACAAGGCGATAGCCGGGTTGGACAATACCACCAGTGTAAAATTCACTTTTGGCACGAGTCATGTACAATATTTTTCCTACGACCACAAAATATGTATATACCAAAAATCCTAAGTTAGCTTTTTTGGTAATTGTCTAGAAAGTTGCGGTACTTCGATTTTGACGAAATTTGGTATACAGGGTTTTTTTTGTGGTGCTGATCACGAATCTAAATATATTTTTTTTCGAATCGTTTCGATCTCAAGATATTCGTCATTAAAGTTAAAATTCAAACTCTCCTCATTTTTACTATATTCCCCTTCTTTTTGCTGAAAATTTCTGATATAACACTAAATTGACTCCCAACATTTCATTAACATTAAAAACCTTTTTAAAACATGATTTTTTTATTGATTTTATGCGTTTTTATTAAAGGTTTACTTTTAATCAATACGCCATGTCTGTAAACATTCGGGTGTATGTATGGTTGTAGCGTTTTAGGAATAAAATATTTGAAATGTAATGAAACAATAGTATAAAATAACTGAATAACAGGTTTTTTAAAGATATTCATAAAATACTGTGTGCCAAAAAACTTCCGTATACCAAATTTGATCAAAATCGGAGTTGCCGCAACTTTCTAGACAATTACAGTTTTTATATCAATAATTTTAACACAGCAAGATAATCTAACAAAAGATTAGACGCAAATCAATGTCAGTGTCGTAAAATCCAAATAAAGAAATTACCTTTAATTGTATGAAAAAGCATGTATTTAATACTTGTATTATTTAAGTAATCTTACAAAAGTGCATGCACTGTTATTTTTTTTATTAAGTTTTCATAATTGACATAAAAAATCTGCAAACCAATTAGTTTGAATAGTTATTATTTTAATTGACTTTATTACTACATTTTTTCTTTTGTTTTTTTTAAGAAAACACTTATTAGGTATTCATTACTACTGACATGTATTACCAATGAAAGAGAAGAATACAATAATAAACAAAAAGCAAATTTTGAAAGTGTTCTTATAACGTAAGCAGTGCAGTAATCAAATCATTGGTAATTATGTAGAAACCGGCTGCAACTCCGATTTTGATCAAATTTGGTATACGGGTTTTTTTTGGGGCGCTGATCATGAATCTGAAAGAAGTTTTAGTCAGAAACGTTTCGTTCCCAAGATATCCATCATCAAACTTTGGTATTTAAACTAACCTCATTTTCACTATGTTCTCCCTTTTTTGCACACAATTCTTGATTTAATGTTAAAGTGGTACACAATATTTGATTTTCACCTTTTAAAACCCCATTTTCTACGTATTTAACACTTTTTTGAATTAAATTGCGTAGTTTCTTTCAATCGTTTTCAATTATGGTGAATGCACCGGAGAAATGTTTATGCATAGCTTGCTGCGTTATTAAATTTATTTAACAAAAGGTGTAAAATACATAAAAACGGGGTGAAAATCAAATATTGCGGGCCACTTTAGCTTAAAATCACGAATTGTGTGCAAAAAAAGGGCAAATATGGTGAAAGCATTCAAATGCCAACTTTGGTAAATTTGGTGATGGATATCTCGAAAGCGAAACGTTTCGCCTAAAAAACCCTTAATACCAAATTTGGTCAATACGGAGTTGCGGTCGGTTTCTAATAATTACCAAATCATTCAAAAAAACTTAACCGGTCAACTCATAAACCTGTCCACCCTGTTTTTTTTTAACGACCCGTAATTTTTTAAAAATTTTAACCGATTTTTTCGCCTCTTGGGAGGAAATTTAATTGGCTTAAAGCTTGTGGCTAATTTTGTAAACGTTGGTATGACTACAATTTACAGAGTTTATCCTAAATAATCCTTAACCAATTTTATTAAAAATGGACAGAACAGTTTATTGCCTTAGGGGGCTTATTTAGGCTCTAACTTGAATTAACTTATTATGTGCAGTGGCGTCTCCAGCGACACCTATTTATGAAATGTGTTCCCCTGGCTTTTATCTATATTTTTTAAAATTTTAGTTAGATTGCACAAACAAAAAAAAGCAGATTTGACTTCGATTTTTTTTTTTTTGTATCTATGTACCTAACTTTAAAAATAATCAAATCTACTTTGTTGCATATCTCTGGATCTCCCGAAAAACGTAAAAATTATAAAAGACACACTTAATTAAGTAAACTTTTTAAAGTTAATATTATTTAATTAAGTATTTGTTGGTGTTGTTTCATAATTGTTAAGAATTATTACAAAAACAATTTTTTTATTTTTTTCACTTATATTTTGTGTGTTTGGGGTATAACTGCATACCATGAGTTTAATTTCAAACAAAAAAGAAACGTTTTCTCTTCTTTAAAGAGTACAAAAATTGCACAACGGCCGGTGCTTTTTTTTTGTTATAAATATTTGTTTAGGTGCCACTTAAGCGCCACCAAACATAATAAATTTAATAATATTAGGGCTAAATACGCACTTTAGTACTGGAAAAACCACTGTATAATATGTTATTAAATGTCAAAGAGATTTCAGAATCTCCTAAAAAAGACAAAATTTTAAAATTTAAAACCTAATAATAGTTAATTTTTATTTTTATTATTTGTATTCAATTTATCTTGACAACGGTGGCAGATTTGCCAGCGAAACGTCGATTTTAAATTATCTTTTTACTTGTTTTAATTTTTTTGTTTTTTTAGTACTTTTAATTTAATTTTTGGCGTGTACTTAACTAATTACCATCCATTAAATGAATCCGCCGAACTACAGAACATATCTTCAATTTGGGTTGGCCTTGTTGATGACACTGTTATAGGACCTTTCTTCTTTGAGGAAAATTTAACAGGCGAGACATATTTAAGTTTTTAAGAAGAAAAACCTATTCCAGCTCTGGCCATTTTTTTTCCTCAAGTAGAACGTCCCGATCTGCCACATCATAATATCCGATTGCAACCAGATGGTGCTTCCCACAATTCGTTGTGGGAGTTCGTACCTATTTGGACGACATTTTTTCAAACAGGTGGAAAGGAAAAGGAAGTTTTATTGAGTGGCCGCCAAGGTCACCTGATTTAACACCACTGGCCTTTTTTTTTATGGAGATACCTTGGGGAAAAATATTCAAAAGCCATCCTGCAAATTTAGATGAGTTAAAACACCGCATCCAGCAAGAAATTTGGCAAATTGTACCCCAGAAATAGTCATCAAGGATTTGTAGATTAATTGGGCTATTGTCAGTTGACCAACGGAAGACACTTGGAACATTTTTTTTGAAAAAATTATTTTAAACTACACCAATTTCTTTTTCGATAAATAAAATATTTTAAAACAATTTCATTTTTTGTTTTACCCATTCCCCATTTTTTTCCACTTTTTAAAATTATGAATAAGAAAAGCTCCTAAATGCTTGGACTTAAATATAGCACATACTAGGTACATAAAAAATGTTAAAATTTTCCGAAAATGCAATAATATAAAGGAGGTGCCACCCTGTATATCTACATTTTATGTAGAAATATGCGCAAACGAAAACTAAATCGACGGGTCTAAGCAATAAAAAAAATTCTCCTTCACGACCACCCTGTATATTTTTGGGCTCCCAAACATGTTTTCTAGTTTTGGGACCTTGCAGAACTTTTTCTAACAAATAGCAATATACAACAAACAATACAATACATATTTTTATTAACTAATATTTTAAGGAAAGATCAGACACCGAATGGAAATTTGCGAGAAGTCGTTTGTGGGTTAGCTACTTCGAGGATGGAGACTCTTTACCACCCCCATTTAATATTATACCAACACCAAAAGTTATATTTAAAAAGTTAGATGCAATGGCTCAAACTTAAATATGGAAAGTTTAAAGGTAAACATTTTGTATATTGTGTTAAATTCTATTATAGCATAATAGGGCTCAAAAAGTCCGCCAATATAATGTTATTACATCATATAAAAAATGCGCTTTTTTAGAAGTTATTGACCTTTAAAAAAATCTATTTTATTTATACAGTGAGCGGCTCAATTCTTAAACCGGATGAAAAACATTTTTATTTTTAATAAAAAAACTGTATTTTTAATAAAAAATCTTTGCATATGCCTAAACTCACAAAACACTGATCAAAGTTTATATAAATCCTAGCTTATACGAAGTCGACGCAAATTTATAAATTAAGCATAAGATGAAACTACTTTTTTCTTAAACTTGGAGCAAAATATAATTTAACTTATTACGATTTAAAATTTATTTTAGACATACTTTTTTAAAAGAGAACCTTCTACCCAAAAATCGAAAATAAAACATACTTTTTCAGCTTTCCCCGTACAGCGACAAAATCGAATTAAATAAACTTTTATAATTAGATTATTCTTATTGCCGTTTATTTTCGGAAATATATTTTTTTCTGATTCGGTCTAAATAGGCTAATTCGGGGTTGTAAAAACAAAAAAACATTATCTTTGCCATATTTAAAGATTTTTATCAAAACGTGACTTTTGAGAAGTTTCAAAGGGGGAGTACCTGGTGCAAATTTCTTGTTCATCAAATTCTTTTTAGTAAAATCGGACGTTTTAACGGTCTAAATAGGCTAATTCGGGGTTGTAAAAACGAAAAAACATTATCTTTGCAATATTTAATTTTTTTTTAGATGTTTACCAAAACGTGACTTTTATGAAGTTTAAAAGGAGGGAGTACGTGGTGCAAATTTCTTGTTCATCAAATTTTTTTGTAAAATCGGGCGTTTTAACGGTCTAAATAGGCTAATTCGGGGTTGTAAAAAACGAAAAAACATTACCTTTGTAATATTTAAATTTTTTTAGATTTTTACCAAAACGTGACTTTTATGAAGTTTAAAAGGAGGGAGTACGTGGTGCAAATTTCTTGTTCATCAAATTTTTTTGTAAAATCGGGCGTTTTAACGGTCTAAATAGGCTAATTCGGGGTTGTAAAAACGAAAAAAACATTATCTTTGCGATATTTAAAGATTTTCACCAAAACGTGACTTTTGAGAAGTTTCAAAGGGGGAGTACCTGGTGCAAATTTCTTGTTCAAAAATTTTTTTAGTAATATCGGGCGTTTTAACGGTCTAAATAGGCTAATTCTGAGTTGTAAAAACCAAAAAAAACATTATCTTTGCAATATTTAAATTTTTTTAAGCTTTTACCAAAACGTGACTTTTATGAAGTTTCAAAGGGGGAGTACGTGGTGCAAATTTCTTGTTCATCAATTAACCATTTAACTACACTTAAGGCACTTAAAATAACAAACGTAAATTTATGCTATTTTGGTTTAATTAAGCTAATATTTAAAAGTTTATTTAAAGTTATATTTCACATCATTTTCATCTTACAGAAAACGCATTCATTTTACAGATTTTTCAATAATTTATCTTTTTGTTTTTCTTTTGTGATAAAAGTTTATCTCAAAATATATTTTTAAACTTTCGTAAACATTTTTTTATTACTTTAATTATTACCAAATAAAGATTCTGACAAACTGGCATCGATGAAGGCGACCTGCGTATCATTTTCCATCTGTATTGGAATCAAACAGCAGAGATCAGAACGGATGGAGCCACGTCAAAGAAGGTTGCAAGAAGAGGTGTTAGGCAGGGCTATGTTTTGTTACCGCTTCTATTTAACATATACTCCGACGTTGTTTTTAAAGAGGCTCTTAAAAATGTTGACGATGTTATTAAAATTAATGGTATAATTATTAACAGCATTCGGTTTGCCAATGATACGGATATACTAGCCAGAAGTCTTGCAGCCCTTCAAAGTACTATGAACCTTGTTGTTGAACACATCGCGAATTATGGTCTTCAGATGAACATTGCCAAGACCAAGCTTATAATATTCTCTAAAGTGCCATAGCAGGGTGCCCTTTGTGTCAATAACAGCTTAGTAAAGAAAGTATCATCCATTAAATATCTTAGAGAGCTGGTTAAAAAACCTGTTTACCAACCGAGATCTCAGTTTGCAACGCCGTGTTCGCATGTTACGTTGTTACATCTTTTCTGTGCTTTTGTTTGTCGTCGAGAGCAGGTCCCTTATTAGATAAACGGATAGATGCATTCGAAATGTATCTATACCGACAAATACTCCGAATATCATGGGTGGATAGATTAATCAATGAGAAGGTTCTTAGAAGAATGAATAAAAACAAAGAATTGCTGACAACAATCAAGAAACGGAGACTCCAGTATATTGATGAGGGGTGAACGATACGAAGTTCTTCGGCTTATCATTGAAGGTAGGATCGAGGGTAAAAGATCGGTGGGCAGACGGCAAAACTCATGGACGGAAGACCTAAGACGTTGGTATGGAAGAACATCCATTGAAATCTTCCGAGCAGCAGCTTCTCAAATAGTTATTGCAAGTTAGATCGCCAACCTTCGATAGGGTGATGGCGTTATAAGAAGAAGAAATATAACAATGAAATTTTATTTTTAAATATGGTAGCAGAAAAACATGAAAGTAAATTTAAAAATATAATAAAGGCGACTTTTCAATTTTATCTTTATTGAAACATAAAGAAGCATAAATTTACCTTTGTGATGTTAAATGATCTTAATGTACATACCTAAATTCTGTAAGAATAACAAATATTTAATTTGTTTTTAAATAAACAAGTTTAAGAATTATTTGCAACAGTTTATTTAGTTCGATCTAATCGCTATACGGGCTATAAGAAAGTATGTTTTATTATTAAATTTTAAATAGGAGGATTCTATTTTGAAAATTTTACTACATTGTGGCAGCTTAAGTTGTCTAGGTATAGAAAACTTTTTATTATTAATTTTACGCAAAAAGTTATTCCTTTTTAAAAGTTCTGCATGGTCTAAAACCTAAAATGTTATCATCAGATTTTTTTCAGTGGTATACGAGGTTGAGAAAAGTACCGTTATTTTTGACAATATTAAAAATTATTAAAAATAAAAATATTTAGAATTAAAAATACCCTTTAAAGACACAAATTTGTTCACTTAAAAGATTTTTTTATTTTTTTATGGTATAACGATGAAAATTGAAAGTAAATTAGTGAATACTTATTTCTAAGTTTAATATCTACAGGAACCTTAAGAACTGTCAAAACTGCGAAAAGTCACAGTAATGCTCGTTATCGCATAAACATATAGAGAAAAGTTTTTTCGTGTAAGTATGTATTTTTAAAAATTAGTTTTAATTCTAAACGATTTTTTTATAATAACTTTTATTATTGTCAAAAATACCGGTTCTCTTTTCGTGAACCAAATTAATATATATTTTTTTTAAATATCTTGTATACCACTAAAAAAAATAATATTTTATAATTAAATGTTGGTTTCTGACTATGTAAAACTTTTTATAAAGAATTTTTTTTTTTTGCAACATGAATAATATAAAAGGTTTCCATATGTACGCAACTTAGGCGGACACACTGAATAACTTTTAAATGTAAGCAATTTTTTAAATAATATATGTTTTAAGTGAAAAATAAAGGTAGTTTTCTCTTATGCTCAATTTATAAATTTGCGTTGATCTCGTATATGCTAGGATTTATTCAAACTTTGATTAATGTTTTAGAGCTTTTGGCATATGCAAAGATTTCTCTCAGAAATACATTTTTTTTTGTGAAAATAAGAAATAAAAATGTCCTTCATATAGTTCAACGCTTATGCCGACCCCTGTGCATTTTGAACTTTTGCCACAGTAGGTATATTCGGCCAACTTAATTAATTTATTGCTTCTCTTCATATGTACATATGTATGTGCATACACTGCGGTTTAGTAGGTTAAGGTTATACAGAGTAAGGCTGTGTTAATGTCGGAGCTGTCGTTCCTCGTCGCTCCGACATAAACACACCCTAAGACGATTTGTTTTTATTTACTTATTTTTAACACAACTGATAACTTTAACATTTTGATGTTTTGTGTTGCACCGTTTAATTTCATCGCTTTCTAGATGTTAGAATTGTATTAACGGCTCATTCGAGCCGCAATGATCATCTTGCTTATTTGTAATTGCAGTCTCGGTTAATTCTGGATCTTCTGTATAAGCCTTGTTTATAGAACTTAGCAACAAAAAGTAATAGACAACCAGCTATACTTTTACCAAATTTAAGAAAACGACATTGTTACAGTTGTCAGAATTTAGAAAAATAATTATATCGTGCTAAAATTAAGTAAACGCCATATTTTCTGCTATTTACCATAACAAAGCCAGTTCTAAATACTAAATAAATAAAAAACGGTAAATACGAGAACTGTGTTTAATAACAAATCAACAAGTAAACAAAATTGTGTTACTTTAGTACCTAATAAAACTTTATTTAAAAAATCTTTTACATACACAAAGTATTAATAACCAATATATATATATATATATATATATATATATATATATATATATATATATATATATATATATATATACTTTATAATATAAAATATTTAATTTTACCAGACAGGGGAGTAATAGGCGCTAGACAGAGGAGTTTTTAAAAAGGTATTTGGTGTGGGGATTTTTTTCTTTGTGAATAAGGTGCTTTGGAAACGGCCCTGTTTAATTATTAAAACCAGGTTTCTATTAAGGTGCATCCAGACTTGCAACAAGGCTCCGTTCCGCTCCAAGCCGCGATCCGCGCATCGTTTAGTGCCGAAAATGGCTAGTTTTGTTCGAAATTCTAGTCCAGACTGCAACTGCGCTTCTTGCCGAATAACGTCGACGCCGGGCCACGATCCGCGTCAAGACGGACAGTAAAACATACTTGTTTGCATTCAATTTAATTGTTTACGCGAATGGGTCACTGGGATCACCATCACATCTTGTCGGTTTTTTAGCGTCAGATCAAAGAAAATGAAAGGCAATAAAATCATACCTATAGTTATGTAGAGCCTAACGCCGCCACTGGTAATACCTGAGAAGATAAGAACCGGTGAATATCCATATAGACAATTCTCAGTGTTTATCTCTCAAAGACTATTAATATGATAATTTACTCATAAATGCAAACTAGCTTTTTTCCGAACTTTATCTTTTATTATTTTTACATGCTGCATTATGTTAACAACTTATCAATGGGTGAATCGCTAAATAGTTTTATACCGTAATTTATCAAAATGAGTTTTTGTTAAAGTAGAATTTATTTCACTTATTATCTGTTCCAAATAGTATAAATAGGAGTAACAATATTATTAAGATATACAGTGTATTGTAAGACGTCCTAGTGTTAGTTGCAGTCATTGTATCACTTGTTTAATAGATTTGTCTGAAGAAGCCTGCATAGTTTCATTGGCAGTTTATTAACAAGTTTCCCAAAAAACAAAACGGAGGAGTTTCTACGAACCTGGATTGCTGGAAGCTTAACGTAATGTTGCAGTCGGTAGTGATCAAAATCCTGTACAAACAGTTAAGTGTAGTGCCCCTTGGGATAGCGCGTTAACTGACTGGTGATTTTCAAATCTTTGACGGGACTTTTATTCACAGACAGTGTTCGAAAAGAGAACTGTATATTCCTTTTCGTTCGCAGGCCTTATTTTTGGACTGTATATCCAAATTTGGGGTAACAAGCAGTTTACGTCGAACGTATATCCGTAGACTAGCTTCAGAAAACAAAAATCAAACAAAAATTTCGAAAATCTGAAAATTCGAAAAAAGAAAAAAGTGACTAGTAGTGTAGTGAAGATAGTTCAACAACAAGTGCAGCACATTATCCATCAACTATCAATTTTCCATTGTGCCTCCTGTTGCAGAAAGTGCTGAAACAACTTGTGACACAACTCCAAGCAACAAGTAAGACCAGTTTTGAATAATTTTCTCATTCCTTTCAAAAATTCCTTTTTTAAATTTTTTCCTTTTTGTAATGAACAAGTTATTCTCTCTTAGATCTTATGTTAAAAAAAATATAAAGAAATAGCTCGTAAAAACCGTGAATACAGGAAAAAAGTTAAAAATATTCAAAAATCTGATTCAAATAGTTCTGATTCTGATATAGAGTCTGATATTGAAACTTTGTTAAGAGATTTGGCTAGAATTAATATATCTCACGGACCTAATCAAAACTTAAACAATATGGCACATGCTAATGCAGAAGTAAACCATTCAGAAGTACGTCTTTTTCTTGATATTATTCCAAATTTTAATGGTGAACCATGCGAATTAAATAATTTCATTGCAGCTTGTGATGAAGTAACCAATAAATATATTAATAACATTACTCTTACTCAATTAATTTTTCGAGCAATAATTAGTAAATTTAAAGGTAAAGCATTGACTATTATTTCAAGCCGTGTTGAGTTAACTAATTGGCAACAAGTAAAAGAATTACTTAAAATGTATTTTTCTGATCAAAGATCATTTTCATGTTTATTACAAGAACTTCACAACATGAAGCCGCAGGCAAAAGAAAGTTCTTATAGTTTTGGAATAAGATGTCAATACCTTAGAAGTTTATTATTTTCTTCTATACACAATGATATTGTATTAACACAATTAGAAAAACTTGCACAAATAAATAATATAGAAATATTAATTTTGATAACTTTTAAAAAATATTTACCTTCACAAATACAATTAGCAATTAGGTTAAAGCAACCCGAAAATCTTGAAAGGGCTATGCAATATTTATTAGAAGAAGAAAATTTTCTTTCAATGGTTAACGAGGAAAAAGAAAACCACTTTCAATTTTAACACTCAATCTAATTATTTATCAAATAATTTACCTAAACCAAATTTTCAAATTCCCTTGGTTCAAAATTAATTTCCGCAACAACATACTTTTCCAACAAGAAATTTTTCAAATCAACCAACAAGAAATTTTCCTAGTCAGCCTATTAATGTAAATCCAAGATATATACCCCCACAAAAATATTTTACTAATCAACAAGTCTTTGGTAAACCCACTAATGTATGGAAACCCAAAGAAACCATACAACCAAAACCAACCCCTATGTCGGTAGTAACCAAACAGACTATTCAAAAACCAAATACATCTTTTCATAGACAACCAAGTTATTTTCATAGGCAATCAAATTATTTCCAAGCTCAATCTAGACCCACTTTTATTGCTGAAGAATAACATATTAACGATAATCAGCAACCACTTATGAGTATCCCCCTGATACTAATTATAATAAGGAAGAGTTAGAAGAATGTTCTTCTCAGACCTTAATGAATAAATTTAACTATCTTGAAGAACCAGAATATGAGCCCTACCCTGATAATCAAATTTTTCCATATCAAGTAATATTACAGCAAAATGAATCAAATGTACAAGATGAACAAAATAATCAAAATTTTCAAACAATAGCCTTCAATACGAATCAAACTTAGAATTAAATAGCACTGATAATAGAAAACTTCCATACATTAAAATTTTAGGATTTGGCAAACCACTTAAATTACTTTTAGATTCAGGAAGTCATATTTCTTTAATTAATCCTATTTTAGCTGAGAAATATTTTTCGGAACATATTGTTATAAAACCCAATATTATTAAAACATCTTGTGGCCAATAAAATACTAAATATGAAGCGCATATAACTGCATTTAAAGAATTTAACTCAAATGAAAAAGATATTTTTACATTATTTGACTTTCATAGATTTTTTGATGGACTTATTAGTTTTCGCGACTTACAAAATATGGGATTTAATTGGGACATACAAGGTGAATGTCTTACAAAAGGTAGTGATAAAATACCTGTGTATCAATGTTCACCCACCGATTATGATTGTCATAATATATCTTTAGGTGATAGTGAAATTTTAAGGACACCTATACCCATTAATGTTCCAGCTGACGGTGAATACTACTTACCCGAGATAAAAATAAATGACCATTGTCATATACCTGAATGTGTAACAGATGTAAATAATGGACAAGGAATTGTGGAAATACATAATATTGGCAGGGAAGAAACATATGTCAACTTAACAAAACCTTTAAAGGCATTTCCTTTAAATGGGTTTGACACATTTCAAGGAAAATTCCATAAATAATTATCTTTATCTTGACTCAAAGGAAATAGAAAACTTGCTAAGATTAGATCACCTCAATTCTGAAGAAAAATTAAAATTACTTAAATTATGCAAGGAATTTTACACTATTTTTCAATATCCCAACCAACCTCTTTCAACGACCACTCAAACGCAACACATTATTAGGACAACTGACGAAGAACCAGTCTACACTAAATATTATAGATTACCAGAAGTTCATAAAAGGGAAGTTAAAGAACAAATAAACAAAATGCTTGAAGAAGGAGTTATCCAGAATAGTACCAGCCCATGGTCCAGCCCTATATGGATTGTTTCAAAAAACCTGATGCGTCTGGAGTTCAAAAATGGAGAATTGTAATCGACTTTAGAAAATTAAATCAAAAAACCATTCAGGATAGGTTTCCTATTCCAAATATTGATCAAATACTAGACAAATTAGGAAAAGCCCAATACTTCACCACTTTGGATTTGCCTAGTGGATTTCACCAAATAACCATGCATAAAGACAGTATCGAAAAATCAGCCTTCTTAACTGACCAAGGTCATTTTGAATTTTTAAGAATGCCGTTTGGGTTGAAGAACGCCCCAGCGACCTTTCAAAGGATGATTAATGAAGTACTGAAAGAATATATCAACCAAATATGCCTAGTGTATATGGATGACGTAATTATATTTTCCACCATATTGGACGAGCACATTCAAAATCTGAAAAAATATTTAAGGCATTTGAAAACCACAACCTTAAAGTTCAATTGGACAAAAGTGAATTTTAAAACGGGAAACCGAATTCTTATGACACTTAATAACTTCTGAAGGAGTAGAACCAAGTCCTAGAAAAGTTGAAGCTATATTGAATTTTCCAATACCCAAGACACATAAGCAGATTAAAAGTTTTCTCGGTATGATTGGATTTTATAGAAAATTTATTAACAACCTAGCAAAAATAACAAAACCATTAACCCTCTGTCTAAAGAAAGGAAAGAAGGTTGAACACACCGAAGAATGTATCAAAGCTTTTGAAACGTGTAAAGCTATTTTGTGTAACGATCCAGTCCTTATACGTCCAGACTTCTCAAAATGATTTGTTCTTACAACAGACGCCAGTAAATATGCCATTGGTGCAGTATTAAGCCAGGAAGGAAAACCAGTATGTTACGCTAGTCGTACTTTAAATCCAAGCGAAATTAATTATTCCGTAACAGAAAAAGAATTGCTTGCTATAGTACGGGCAGTCAAATATTTTGAGCCCTACTTGTTTGGGAGACAGTTCAAAATCAAAACTGACCATAGACCTTTAAAATGACTAGAAAATCTTAAAGAACCCAATTCAAAATTAGTAAGATGGAAATTACTACTTTCTGAATTCGACTACGAAGTTGACTACATAAAAGGAAAAGAAAACGTCGTTGCTGACGCTTTATCAAGTACATAGAAACAAATAAAAATTATGTTTCCACAGTGCATTCAGCAAATGAAGCCCCTTTATTGTCTTTACCATATTCGGAAAAACCATTAAATTATTATAAAAATCAAATGATTATTAAAATTACTGAATCTTCTCCTGTACTTCTTTGTATCAAAGAAAAAAATTTTGACAATCAAAGATTTTTTATAAACTTTAGAAGACGTCAAATTAATGAAGACTTAGAAGAATTTATTGCCAATTTAAATAATAATTTTACCTACCATTTATATTTCCCTGATAAAGAACATGAAAGATTCTTTATTACATATTTACAGAATAAATTACTAAGAATACATTCTAAACTAATAATTTGCTTTAATAAACTATATGACGTTACCTTAGATAAAGAAAAACAAGATAAAATCACTTATCATCATATATACAAAACTGGACATAGAGGAATCACAACAACTATCGATTCTTTAAAACGAAATTATTATTATTGGTCTAATTTAGATAAAGATGTTACTAATTTTATAAATAATTGTAATATTTGTCAAAAAGCCAAATATGAAAGATAACCAAATCAATTTGAATTTCAAAAATACCTTTAGGTTCAAAACCCTTTGAAAAATTTACATGGATACCTTATCCATATCAAAAGAAAAATATTTGACCATAGTAGATACATTTTCAAAATTTGCGCAAGCATATCCAATACCGGGTGTTAATGCAGTTACGAGATTTTTAATATTTATTTCACACTATGGAATACCGCAAACCATTGTTTGTGATAATGGAATTGAATTTAATAATAATTCATTTTTAGATTTCTGTAAATTACATAAAATTCAAATTCATTTTACAACACCTAAAAACCCTAATTCTAATAGTTATGTTGAAAGATTTCATTCAACGCTCTTAGAACAAATAAGACCGCAAATTCAACAAAATGCAAAAGAACCATTAGGCACTTTAATAAAATATGCAATATTACATTACAATAATTCAATTCATTCAGCTACAAATTTTACCCCTTTTGAAATTATTTCAGGACATTTTAATTTGAAAGATCGTTTTGATATCCAAGAACAAGATATTGTGTCGAAATACGTTTCTGATCATTAAAGAAACATATGAAAAACTAAATAAGACATTTAATTCTAAAAAACTTGAAAATAATAATAAAAATAGAAAATCTCCAATATCTTTAAAACCAGGAGATACAGTTAATCACAAACAAGAAACGCGTGATAAATTAGCAATGAAATATTCAAAGGTGAAGCCAGTTGCGCAAACTCAAAATAAAATTAAAACATTAACTTCTAAATATTCTAAGCATAATATTAAAAAACGTAAAAAATATTAACATAATTCTGTTTGTTTCAGAATGAAAATTATACTTAGTTTCTCATTACTCCTTTTTTATTATCATTTAATCGTAGGATCCATTCAAAAATTAGATAATGCCAAAGATTTAATGACAAAAACTAATCACAGTCTTTTTGAAATAAAATCAAACATAATATCGATTACGCAGCCAATTGAAAAATACCAAGAAAAAATTAATAATATTAATGCTTTAAATTTAATAATTAACTCTCTTATTAGTCTAGAGAATAATTTAAATCAAATAATTAATGCAATTACTTTTGCATATTAAATAATAGAAAAAATGTCATCATTATATCAAAAGAACCAATTGACCAGTTTTAAAAATCAGCATAGTTTTTATAAACTTTTAGGAGTTCAATTAGTTTTTAATAAAGAGAGAATAATTTTCTTAATACATTTTCCAATAATCTCTCCATTACAATTTAAATCCTATTTTATATATCCAATACCAATCCAAAATCAAATTATATCACCTCCCAAACCATACCTTATCCTTAATGAGAAAACTGAGAAATTCAAATAGGAAGAAGAGTTATGTGAAAAAATAGAAGACACCTTTTATTGCAAAAATCACCTAGAAGAAATGTGAAGACTGTGTGGTCAATATTGTTAAGAAGAATGAAGCCGCCAATTGCAGCACATTATTGGTTCATATGGAGAGCCCAATAGCCAATCAAGTGACGCGTCAAAATGTATTGTTCACTACTCCTACCACTGCGTATGTCACAGAGGTATGCCAAGTTGAAAAACACAAGACCAAACCTATCATTATTCATGGTTATGGGTAACCATTGGTATTTGTGTCATTATCTGTATAATTACATGCACTGGAATACGCTTTTACTACAAAATAAGCTATCCTTATCCAATCTTCAAATTATTTCAGAAGAGGGATGATCCAGATGAAAGACCTACTCAGCCTACCCAATCGCAGGTCTTATCCTAAGGAGGGAGGAGTTATGTAGAGCCTAACGCCGCCACTGGTAATACCTAAGAAGATAAGAACCGGTGAATATGCATATAGACAATTCTTAGATGTTTATCTCTCAAAGACTATTAATATGATAATTTACTCATAAATGCAAACTAGCTTTTTTCCGAACTTTATCTTTTATTAATTTTACATGCTGCATTATGTTGACAACTTATCAATGGGTGAATCGCTAAAAGTTTTATACCGTAATTTATCAAAATGAGTTTTTGTTAAAGTAGAATTTATTTCACTTATTATCTGTTCCAACTAGTATAAATAGGAGTAACAATATTATTAAGATATACAGTGTATTGTAAGACGTCCTAGTATTAGTTGCAGTCATTGTATCACTTGTTTAATAGATTTGTCTGAAGAAGCCTGCATAGTTTCATTGGCAGTTTATTAACAAGTTTCCCAAAAACCAAAACGGAGGACCACAAAATGAAAAGTTATATCCTTCGTTAATGAAAAACAATAAGGATAGTTTGAGGTTAGTGGTTGTAAACAAAATAATACAAGAATGTATTTTACCATTAAACCATTAACAAAAGTAAAAAAATTCATTGTTATATCTTGTCTATAGATATGTAAGTAAAACTTATGAATACATTTTTTTATGTTAATTTTGATGGACTAACTCTTACAAAATAGGATTTTTTACCTTTATTTTCAAGATTCTAGCAGGTATTTTGCCCTTTTTTATTTTTTAAAACCTACCTATTAAAACAATAATAAAAATGTATTTATTTGTTTAACTTACATAATATTACATACAAGATTTAAAACCAAACTCCACACTTTTATAAAAAGTTATTAAAATTTATTTCTTTGTATTGTTTTGTTTACAACAATTAACCATAAACCATTGATATCAGTGGCGGATTTACATATTTGTCGCCCGTAGGCTATACATTTTTTCACACTTAAACCTTACTTCACTATCTCATATGAACATACAAAAATTTTGAGGAGCAAAAAAAGGTCTTAACTCAAAAAACATGTTTACTAACAACCCTTGTTGTAGTAAATCATTTCGAAATTATTTTAAATCTTAAAACGAAATACACAATTTATGAAGTAAATCGGCGCCCCCTAAAAATTTGTCACCCTAGGCTTTAGCCTACTTAGTCTGCTGGTAAATTCAACACTGATTGACGTTTTATGAACGGCGCGGCACTTGCAGACCCTTGAAACTTAAATTCAAGTTTGGGGAACGTCGGCGCTCTTCGATCGACTTACGATTTCGATGACTGGGAATGTTATGATTTTTGGGGGAAATTATCCGTCTAACTAGCCTGTTTGCGCGCTCCTTTGACGCCAAAAAACCGACAAGCTCTGAATCACCGGCAAATCATTCGCCAACGACGTGCACTCTGTCCATACCATAGGTGCACGCTATGTAACGCTGTATGCAGCGTGGAACGGCGCGACGTATTGTAACATATCTGACGCGGCTTTTTATATGGTTATAGCAGACAGCTCTCTATCGCGCAACGGAACGAAATGGAATGGAAGCGGACGGAAATTTTAAAAGCATATATTAACTTAATGGGAGTCCGCACACTATCGCGAATCGGAATACCAAGGTACTCCCATTTAATTATATGCTTTTAAAATTTCCGTTTCGCGATAGTGTGCTCTGCTTATATGTTCGGCGCCAGAAGGATCCACCTATCAGAGCAGGTGAGAATTTTTTAATCGGGGCAGAATAACATAGTACTCAGTATTCAAGACATCTAGAAGGGGTTGTTTAATTCCTTTTTCTGTCCTCTACAGAAAAAATAAAGCCTGTTTTAATCGATATGTTGCACCAAGCCCGTATTATCCATTAGGCTGACTAGGCTACAGCCTAGGGCGCCATGAAAAAATAGGTGCCAGATAGGGAAGTAATAGGCGCGAGACAGGAAAGTTTTTAAAAAAGTTTAGGTTAGGTGGGGATTTTTGGTGACTAATTTCTCTGTGAATAAGGTGCTTTGGAATGAAATAGGCAAATAGCGCAAAAAGGAGGGAATTACCTTTTTTGTCCTCAAATTTTATTTTGGGTGGTGAAGTGTGACGCCTGGCACTCAAAATAGGCGCTACGGAGGAAAGGACCTTTTTTTTATTAGTGGAAAATAGGCGCTCCGGAAATTCTAGCCTAGGGCGCCTCAAACAGTTAATACGGCCCTGTGTTGCACCAATCTACATACATTTGTATTTTAAAATATTTATGTACATTGAAAACGTTAAAAAAATATTTATTTAATAACATTATGAAAAAGGTAAAATAGTAGAAACGGTGTTTACTCCTGCAAACCAACTACCAGAAGTTTAAGGTGCGCATAAATATTGCTTTTATTAATTTTACGTTCTTTAGTAATTTTTAATTAATAGGCTAATTTCTCTTGTAAAGATTTTTTTAAATATGAGCTATTAAAAAATACATAAAAGTATAACAGAATTTTAAGATTATTTTTTTAATATTACATCTTGCAGACGTTAGTCGAGGATATTTTCAATTAAAACACGTTTTTATCTGTTATATTCCATGATCCCAAAAGATGTTGTACCAATTTGGGACACTATATTATTTATTTCTATGTTCTCGCAATTAAAGAATGCATATCATATACACAAAAACTGTTTTAGTATTAATAAAACATTTTAAACTTCTAATGGTATATTGTTATTTTAAGCATAAATCCAGAGAGATTGCTCGTCAAAAACATGAAATGGTCATGAAGTTACTAGTTAGAAGGTATGTAACAGCAGAACAAAGAAAAAGAGATGATTATGGTATTACAGAAGATGACGTTATGGAAATTAGACAGGACATTTCTACTTTACGATATGAACTTATTGATATTTTACATAAAAATGGAATGAAGACACCAACGATTTCCTTAGAGGAGACGCAACGTAGGTGACATTTTAATAAATAAATGAGTCAAAAGATTGT
The DNA here is from genome assembly GCA_014170235.1 of Listronotus bonariensis. NCBI lineage: Eukaryota > Metazoa > Arthropoda > Insecta > Coleoptera > Curculionidae > Listronotus > Listronotus bonariensis. The sequence goes on along the minus strand of JACEGR010003193.1, from coordinate 42,365 downwards.
ACAAAAATACAACCAATGTGAAAATCCACTTTTTTATAACGAATGCGAAACATTTTAAAAGGTGTTTCCTTGTTTACCAGAAAGGGTATATATCTCTTTGTTTTATGGCTCTGATACTAAGTCAATTCGCCAGTTCTCCCGTTCCGGTCATATTGCTTATAAGCTTTCCCGGCTTTGTCCTTGGAAAATCTGGATAATCGAGCTCGAAACTCCCAGACTTTCCTAGCATATGAATAAGCAACACTTGTAAAAATCAACAACAGCGATAAACTTCTGAACATGCATAAATTGGGACTGTCAAGCCAGCGGCTGCTACTGGTATCGCGCATAACCGTCACTTCACTACTGACGTTTTTCCGCAAGGCGTGCGTACCTCCTCGACCATACAAAGACACCATGTGTTCAACACCAAAACGTAAAAACTTCAGGCTTTAGGAATCTTCACTCACAGCGCTTAGCCCCAGAAGAAAGAAGCCCCAATTTAGCGTGAATCTTTTCTCGATCCCCAAGGGTACAGCTACGCTCGTACGACGCCTTCAATCGCCTACCCGGGAAGTCTATGTAGACTTCTACGTAAACGTGAACCGCACTACTCGAAGACCGCGGAAAGAGTGATGTACCAGAAAGGGTAGTTTGTTGTATGAACATTGGGTCAAAACTCAACTATTAGGGAGATACAGTACAAAAATGTAGACCACAAAAACACTATTATAAAAATATACTTTTTACCTAATTTAAAGATAGTGTTACGCAAACGCCTTGAAAAGAAAATTGGGTAACCTGGTTTACATACCTTTACTTAAACTTTTTCATGTCTTGTATTTTTTATTATAGGTACCTACTTACCTATTTCAAATAAAATGTAAATCATAACGCGCCGGGACAGGGAAATTTATTTTATAAAGAAATCTATAGAGGGTGTTTTTTTCTTCTGGTAAGAAAATTTATAAGTATATTTCTTTTTCTAAAAAAAGTTTTTATAAACATGGATCCCCAATTGTTTTTAAGCAACAACACAACTCCTATTATCAAAATTATTGTAAAATATATAGTGTTAATTCTTTAAAGTAAAAACGTTATTTAAAATTAAAATTGGTAAAAAATTGCCTTTTTATAACATACGGATGCCAGAAAAAAGTTTTTATAACTTTTAAAATAGTGTTAAATATTATTTGTATGTTCACAGCTTAGTTTTTTCTATTGTAAAATTTAAATTTATTAAAAGGACAGTTTTAGTAATGGTTCTTTTTAATTGTTAAAATATTCTGTTAGGTATAAACATCTACATCATCCATAAGAGTACAGTGTTAGAAATACGATGTTTATTTCAGTAACCTCCATACCCAAATTACAACAAATATTAGACATATACTTATGGTTTATTTAAAAGGCAATTTATTGTTTATATTATTATAGAGGTAAAAATATTGAAAGGAAATAATAATAATGAGTTCGGATGGCTGTTAAACTGAAATTATAAAATAATAATATAAAAATATAAAACGTAAGCAACAAATAATTATTTTTTTAAAAGGATATTTTTTTAAAGTAATATACAGGGACATCCAAATTAAGTGTCTGTCATCGGTAACTTCGATATTATTCGAAATACGAAATATTTAAAAGTAGTAAACCAGTAGCATTTTTTACGCTCTTTAAGACTAAAAATTAGAGGAAACCATTGACAGTCTGGTTTTAGAGTTATACAGTAAAATAACATTTCTTAAATGAAACACCATGTATATTTTATTATCATTAAAAAGATCTTTTAAAATCCTTTAAAAAAGTTCACATGTGGCCATCCTCGCGAATTTGATAGGTAACTGGATTTTTATATAAAACACCCGGTATGTGATATCATCAATAAGAAGGTATTTTAAAGGACTTTAAAAAATATCACATTTAATGTGTCTATCTTTTATAGTTTTGGTATAATTAATGGTAACATAGCTATCCAAATCTAAAAATAGTAGATATTTTCCCTATTATTTTATTTTCGAAACTATTTTTAAATGGTCATATTTTTAAAACTATAATGCCGCGTCCAGATATGTACTACGACCCGTACTGTACCACGTCGGAGACCTCACAACAATGAAATCCTCGTCCACATTTGTACCACGACCTACCACCGTACCATGTCGCAGAACTATCTGGACGTCGGAGCGGACGCCGTCGAGGACCAGACAAGGTCGCAGCTCGAGGTTCACCCATGGTTTACCCCGATCCATAGCTTGTCAGTAAATTCACGAAACTAAAAGATTCTTTAATCGTATGTCCATCAACTGTAGAGGGGTAAACAGAGAATTTTGTTTCTTGATATAATTTTGGCTTATTGTCTTAGCAATATGGAGTGGAGTGAGGAGCGCGTCCTTGTTTTAATTTCTTTGTATAGAAAACATGAATGCCTGTGGAATGCAAAACATTTGTTATACAGGGTGTCTCCAAAAGGTGTCAAAGTTACCATTTGATTTTTTTTATCTTTGGACAAACCACAAAGGCTAAAAGCCTAAATACTAACGTACCGTGGGTGTCTTAAGCGAGGTAAGAGAGAGTTTGTTGACACGGGACTTAAATACTTGAAGATTTGGGGAGGAAGGAAAGACCTCCGCGGACAGCAGGTTCCACAATCTAGAAACTCTAGGAATAAAAGTGAGAACAAAGTGAGAAGTTCGGGGCCTGTCCAGTTGGACCGTATAGGGATGCATACGCGAGGAACCACAAGTTTCTCTGTTGGGAACCATGAGTGGAGGAACTATACTGGACAATTCTTCAGAGCAGAAGCCATGGAAGTACCTATAAAAACCGATAAATCACCCACAGCCTGACAATGGGCAAGAGAGGGAAGCCTTTTTGTAAGTGGGGGATCATTAATGAGACGAATAGCTCTTCTTTAAATAGAATCAAGAATGCTTAGGGTTGTGGAGGACGCCATGCCCCAGATATGAGAACAATATTCCAAGGGAGGTCGGATTTGGGACACATATAAAGTGTATAAATTGGAAGCGGAAAAATACTTTTGGCTCGAAAGAGAAATCCAAGCTTTTTTGAAGCTGCCGTGGCTATAGATACAATGTGTTTATGCCAGTTAAGGTTACTTTCAAATTTGACGCTCACAAGATTGAAGGTGTCTTTGCTCTGTAAAACTTGGCCGCTCATAAGTAGAGAATAAGTAGAAAACTGGAGTGAAGGGTACTATCGTCGGCAAAACTATGAATGGAATTAGTTGTGGACGAGAGAAGGCCTTTGATGTGAAGAAGAAACAATGTTTGTGCCAAAACTGAGCCCTAAGGGACTCCAGCATTTACTTGATGAAAGCTTGAAGAATGGCCGTCCACAATAATTGATATACGTCGTTCAGATAGATAACTGAATCAAGTCAAGTACAGAGTTTAGTTGAAAGACCATCGGAGGGAAGTTTATTAAGAAGTGCGGCATGTCAGACCTGGTCAAAAGCGTTGGATATATCAAGAGCAACGATCTGGGACTCACCTAGAAACTCAAGAGACTTATTCCAACAGTGTGATACAAAGGAAAGAAGATCTGCTGTAGATCTTTTGTGGCGAAATCCATACTGCCTGTCATGAAAAATTTTGTGTTTTTCTATGTACTTAAGAATTTTTTTTTATCTTTATGACATCTCACGAAGGCTTATGCCTAAATACCAGTGTACCGTGAGTGCCGGGTTACTGGATGTTTAACCCAATATTGTCGTGTTCCGTCAACGTTATCCAAGCACTGAAACATGCAGTTGCATTTCACAGCACCTTTTAGACAACGCGGTAGTGCCACCACGGACGTTATTTTTAAATAACTACTACCTAGAAATGGCAGAATACTACACAGTGGTTTGCCATTGCCAACTGTGAGGTGACGAGCTATTAAAAATCCGATGTCCGACTCCGAGATTCGAACCCGGATCGCTGCGGTAAGAGGCTGACACGCTAGCCACTACACTACTGCTCGCCACAATTGTGAATTAATTAATTTTTCCATTACTTTACAAAGAACTGAGACAATTGAAATTGGTCTATAGTTAGATGGAAGAGATTTAGATCCTTTCTTGGGAATAGGTTGAACACGTGCAGCTTTCCAGCTCTCTGTTAATTTAAGATATTTTTAAATATTTTATTTAATATTAAACATTTTGCCAAAAATTCGGTTTTGGGAAGTTCTTTAGAGTTAGAAATTAAAATCTACTCATGTTTTTATTATAAAATGTAGGAGGTAAACGTGCAGTTTCTTGTTTATGTTAAAATATCCATAACCGTTCTTAAGACAATTCAGATTAAACGTTTCATTCCATACAAAAAATTCCATTACATACATTCCTTTATGCTTTGTCAAGGCAACCAGGAAGACTCAAACAGTCTGTACAAATTACAATCACTGATTCTTTGGGCTTAAATACAACGATCTAATGGAATTTAGCATTGTTAAAATATTTGCTTCTTTGTATAATACAGGATGTGAAAATTTTCATTTAATTTTGATTTGTATCTCACAAACAATCAACTTTTTAACTAATGTAAATTCTCTTTAATCGTTGTGTTTTGAAGTAATAAAATTATGCCACTATTTTGTACAGACCTTTTAAAGAACCCAGGTGTCCTAAATGAGGCATTAAGGATTTTTTGTGGAAACGTTTAACCTGAAATACCCTGGAAAAGGTTGCTTGTATATTTATCAAGTATACTTTTTTGTTTAGAAAATATGAGAAAATAAAAAATTATTTTCTAGACCTATAATATAACAGGGCAGGGGTAGGAGGGGCAATTGCCCCGGGTCCCCAAATTCCACCCCATTCACACAGGCTCATTACTCCAGGGCCTTCACACCTCTAAATTCGCCCCATGTACCGGGACAAAAAATATTTATGGCAATTTCAACATAACCAAAAAACGGCAGGTAGCTTCATGTACAGAGTGGGCAAAACTGGGCGTTTTTATATGCTATCTCAGTTATTACTGGAGTTATTAAAAATTCGATGTAGATGTTATGGGCTTGATTTTGAAGAAACCTAAAATGGCGTAGTCAGAATTTTAATAAAATTATTTTTCTAAGAGATACAAGGGAAATTAAAAAATTGTCGTTTTTGATTTTACCCTCTATATCCTTTAATATAAGAAATGGCAAAAACATAACAAAATTTTTTGAACAACTTTTTACGTAAAATTTACAGAAAGTATTCGATTTTTATACAGGGTTGCGTCAAAAATTTACGATGTCAACTTGATGTTTTTCTTATGGAATACCCTGTATATTTTTTTACTAATTAGTAGTCCTTGTCACTATAATAACAAATATTTATAACTTAGTATGATTATCTCTTGCAACTAGTTTTTTAAATATTTAAATTTTAATATTAATTTCTAAGCGCACCCCGTAAAAACACATTTTTTTTAAAGAGCCAAATTCTTTTAAATTATCTTCTACCTTTTTAAATTTGGTTATATGGGAATGATAAATGAAGGTTATCAGGTGAAATATCGTTGTTTTTTTAAGCCTCCTAATCTGTAGCATATTTTTTAAAAGAGGTTATATTCTGTTGTATTTATAGCTTTCTTCTTACCATATTTTAAATTAAGTATGTTTAAATTTTAAAATATTTTATATTTTATTAAAATTAGTCTTGATAGAGGTTTATTCTTATTAAATCATATTTAAAAAATCATTTAAACAAAAAACAGAAACATTTTAGTAATTAATGAGCATATACATATTATGTAGGTAATGTTTGTTTCTTGTGTTTATTGTGTTTAAACTTTTATTAGTATATTTTTTGTGTGTTTATACGGGGTACACTCTAAATCAATTATTTAAATTTAAATATTTAAAAAACTATAAGAGATAATAAAACTCTGTATTATATATTTATTATTGTAGTGACAAGAACTATTAATAAGTAAAAAAATATTTTACAGGGTAATTCATAAGAAAAACAGCAAGTTGGCATAGTACCCTGGATAAAAAATCGAACACTTTTTGTAGATTCTACGTAAAAAGTTCAACAAAAAAATTGTCTTAATGTTTTTTGCTGTTTCTTATATTAAAGGATATATAGGGTAAAATCAAAAACGACAATTTTTCAATTTGACCTCGTATCTCTTAGGTAAATAATTTTATTAAAATTCTGACTATGCCATTTTAGGTTTTCCCAAAATCGAGCCCATAACACCTACATCGGTTTCTTAATAACTCCAGTAATACCTGAGAATTTTGCCCACCCTGTACATTACATTTTACAACAAAATAAAGTTTATTTTGATTCCTTACTCTGAAAAACCTCCTAAAACCGATTTTTGTGATAAATGTTTATTATTAATTAAAATATTTAAAAATAACTAAAATTAAATGCAAATATAATCTTTGACACCCTGTATTTCAGAAATGACCAATTTTTCGACTAAGGTAAATTACGTATAATCGTCTTATTTTCACCCAAAACAAATTGTGGTAGCATTTTGTACAGACCTTTGAGAGATCCTGTATTAAATATAACAAACAAAAAATTATGATTTATGGGTACAAATTGCCACCTAATTAAAAATAACGGTGAATGAAAGTAAAGAAATAATAAGAAATTGACCACTGTGGAAATATTAAAATATATTCGGGCAATATGGATCGCATAAATGGTTACAGGGAGCGAGGTCCGATGCATCGTACTCTTTCGCCGCGCCGTCGCGCCACAATGCTTTTGATGTGAATTTACCGACAAGCTCTGATTCGGGGCGAACCTCGTAAAGCGACGCTTGTCTGGTCCAAGATCGTTTGACTCTGGTTCGCGACGGCGCAGCGTTCGCTTTGAAGCATGACGTCCAGTTATGTCCGCGACGTGGTATGGTAGTGGCTCGTGGTACATATCTGGACTCAGCTTAAGAGAAAGACATATTAAATGAAATATTTTTCCAAAGTTCTTTACAATACCTTTCTAATGATGATACCATAGACAGGGTGTTTTATATAAAAAAAACCAGATTAGAATCAAACTTCTAAGGATGGTCATATTTTCGAAACTATAAAAAATTGGATAGATCACATATGGACTTTTTTAAAGAATTTTGAAAGATCTGTCTAATGGTAATAAAACATACAGAGTGTTGTATTTAACAAAAAGGGTATATTGCTGTATAACTCTAAAACCCGATTGTTAATTGTTTTCTCTAATATGTGGTCAAAAAGAAATGCTACTAATTTGCTAACTGACTGTGAACCTGTGGATGTACAAAATGGTTTTAAGATGAATGATAACATACGGTTTAATCGCCTGGGGTGCAAAGACGCTACAACAGACGGCAACAAGGCAATTATAAAGTATACAAAGACTTGCTTTTGCATGTATATCGGGGGCCATAAAAACGACCCCTACTGCAGCTCTGAAAGTGCAGCTTAACCGACCGCCACTTCACGGTATAATACTGTCTCAAACAAGGTCAGAGTCCTATTATAAGACAGAAAGGGCCATACAATAGAGATTCAAGGGGGACCAAGAAGTCAACTCACTATGTGAGATGCCTTCGGACAAAATGGTACCAAGCTATTGGCTAAACAAAGGTTTTCAGACAATTATACCAGATAGAAAGCCAACCTAATATGGTATAAAGATGGCTCCAAAACGGACCAAGGAGTCGGAGCAGGTATATATTGAGACAAACTGAGGACGAAAATAAACATCGGTCTCGGACAACACCCTACAATTTCCACGCGGAAATTGTAGTCATAAAACAATGTGCTAGGGAAATCACGTGCGGTCAGTTCATGTAAGATGAGCTCTAAGCTGGTGCAGGACTGCGTAACTGCACTAAAAGAGGTGGGTGCGTCCAATAAGCCAACTATTGCCTGGGTAGGTACCATGAGGGCCACCAGGGCAATGAGGAAATCGATAAATTGGCAAAGGAGGGTGCTGGCAGGGCAATGGTAGGCGAGCCCTACTGTGGTATTCCGTTATGCCAATTAAGGTCATCTATTAGATCATGGATCATGATGGAATCCCAAGACTGGTGAATAAGAACACCAGAACAGCTTCAGGAGAAAAAAATCATAAAGGCATATTCGACGGAATTTACGAAAGACCTTCTGAATTACAACTAGAAGGCAGTAAGAATTATAGTGGGTCAACTAACAGATCATTCCAGACTGAATATACACCTGAAAACAATAGACCCAGCAGAAGAAAACCTATGCAAGTTCTGCCAGAAAGAAGAAGAAACCGCAGAACATATATGGTTCTACTGTGAAGCCCTTTGTCGTCTACGGTTTGCAAGGCTGGGTGACAAAAACCTATAGCAGCAACATTTACCAAGGAGACAGTTTCAAGCTTATGGAGTCTGATTAAAAGAAAGGCTTGGATAGTGTGGTCTAACATGGGGATGGAGGATACACAATAAACCTGAGCGGGTTACAGTGTTACAGGATTGCAATCCACCTTCAAGCTAATTTAATCTAATCTAATCTATCAATGACGGACACTGAATTTGGATGACCCTGCATATTTTACTTAAAACTTAAATTTTTAATTTTATGCTATTTATTATAATGTTTTTTAAAACAACACAGGTATTTGTAGATGTTATCTGTGGAGACAACAAATGTATTTTAAGTAGGTAGCTCAACACATATTTAATATGTTATCTTTTAGTTTCTGGAAAGAAGGGAAAAACCATGGAAAGAAGGCTGCTCAAAGATTTTCATATTGGAATTGTAGATGGAATAGTTCAGGAATTACAGCAAAACCCAGATGAACCTAAAAACGTTTTTGGACAAATCGCAAAGGTATTAGGAAGACGAACAACTTTTAAAGCTAAAAAAGAACTGGAATGAGTTGGTTCGAAAAAATATAATACCCAATAATCCCATAGGATCGGCTCAAGAAGCTGAGGAATCTCGAAAAAAGAGACAGAGCTTAAGAAAACATATTCTCTCAAATAAATCTGTGGAAATAGAAGACGAAAAACTCTTTGGTAAATATAACTTGCCATTACACAAAATATTTTTGGTAATGTAGAAGATAGTTAATGTTGCCACCGTGGTGAGTAAAATGATACCTAGTAATCCAGTGTTGGATTGTTTAACTACATTTTTCGGCATTTCTCAAAAGAAACGTAACACTTGTGAAGACAACCTAATATTTTTACATTTGGTTGTCTTTCTTTGAATAATCTGCGCCAATAGTTTACTATTGGTACGTTAATTTAAAAAAAGATGTTATTATATTAAAATATTATTATTTATTATTATTTTAGACAGATTTATGTTATGGTCTACCTATAATACTGTAAAATCTCCAACAAATGAATATTTACAGCAAATTTCTGACAAAATGTGTTATATTTAAAGTTTTGAAAATCTAAAATTATAATTAAAAAGGTGTGGTATGAGGTAAACGTCTGTAATTTAGCCATTCATTGTTTGTTCATCTCATATTAATTAATTGGGAATCTGGGAAGTTATTTTAACAAACAACGATAAGTTTAAATTTTTTAATACATTTTCAAAAATATGATTTTTTTTTCATTAGGAGAAGTTCCGTTTTTAATAGCAATCCTCTCTGCATGTTTAATAACCTAAAAAAAATTGTTATGTGAACAGAAATTTGGCGAGAATTTTGAAAAACCTGAGATACAATCACGAAAATTGGGGTTAGACCACAAAATTTTGAAATAACACAAAGAAATAGGTCGTAGAATTTAACTCTAACCTTAAATACAAAGCTTAAAACATTTTTTTAATTAAAGTGTTAATGTACCATTTTATTTACCAAACTAGCTTTATTTAACTAAACTTTATTTGTTTAAGTTAAAGAAGAACATATTTATTTTTAAAATTATTTTGTTCCCAACCTCAGTTGGATCATCCAAGTTGTTTTTTTAACATTTTTATTAGGTTTGTTTGAGCAGAATGTTGGAAATATGTTAGCAACATTTGTAAAAATGGAGCAAGTGTTACAAACATTAGGCAGAAATGATTGCCAACAGTTTTCTGCTGGAACGAAAAATAAACAAGACCTGCATACTACTTATACGTCAGAACAAGAAATGTTATGTTAAAAAATTGTCAGTAATGTTTAAAGAAAGTTTGCAAACTTCGCAAACAGTTTCCAACATGTTTCCAACATTTTAAAACTACTGCTGGCTGGAACAACAAACAATTGTATAATGTTACAAACATGGCACTGCTGGAACGACAAATTTGACGTGTGCATGATCCGAACGGTTGCAAACATTGCTGACAGCCTGCCTTGTGACAATTTAAATGGACCACTTTGTATATTAGATACGTTGGTTGCCTTTAAAAGGTTAAAAGGGCATTTTTGGTCAGCGTTATCATTATCTAAAAAGAGTTCGATAATTTTCTATATATTTTTTTAGAATACAATCCAAAACTGGTAGAAGTACCAAGAGGCGCTAGGTTAGCATACGCTAAATTTATGTCGAAAAAAATTGAAGAAGAATACAAAAATCAGAAAGCGAGGAAAGGCCCGTTAAGCGAGAGTCTACAAAACAAGCTGTTAAGTTTGAAGGTATTAATAAAATATTCTGTTTTGAATAAAATTTTTAAAAACTAAAATTAAACAAAGCAAATGATCTATTAACTCTTGTTTTTTTCGGATTTTGATTAACTTTAAAGCAAGCTGTAGCTTTTTTTCCCAAAAATATTATCCAATATTGGAACTCCAAAAAATTTAAGGAATTTGATTCTATACAGGAAAGAACCAAATGTTGCGTTATGACCCAAATTTTTAAAAACCCTCTGGAGTAATTAAATGTTAATTTTTTAGCAGTGTATTAAATTTTAAAGCGTTAATTGTTTTAATTATCTCTTTTTTATTTAGTATATCAATCTAATAAGGTAAGATATGCTTATGTGGTATTTACTTAAAGCTCGGATGGTCTTTTTGTTGAGAACACGCCTAAAGAGAATGGGACCGCTTCGGTCCTGGTTCTGGAGTATACGAACTGACCATGTTCAGCCCTATTGACCCCTATGAACTTGCCGGTCGCATGCAACAAAATAAAGACAAACCTTCCTAAAACCCAAAAATTCTAATTAAAAACGACGTTTCGGTGCCTGTCGTCTGCCACCATTGTCAAGTTAAAAGTAAGTTAAAAATAAAAACTAAAAAATTAAGTAATATTTAAATTAAAAATGAATCAAATTTTTTGCCTTTTAGTATTGCAAACTAAAAAAATTGTTTCAGGCGACCCGCCAGTTCATAGGGGTCAATAGTGCTAAATAGGGTCAGCTCGTATACCCCGGGACCAGGACCGAAGCGGTCCCATTCTTTCCACGCGTGTCTATTTACTTAAAGCTTCTCTAAAGATGTTTTTAATGGTGATATTGGTGAATACATACTAGACTGGGCCAAAATATCAACTATTTTTTTTTAATATATCGAAAATATTGTTTAGAGTGATGAAAAGAAAATATCGTAAAATTTTAAGCCCTTATTATTAAAATTTAGAAGTTCCCCTTTAATTATAGATTTTTATTTGTACTTTCATTTTTGCGTCAAAGCTCCCTAACTATTAAGGTAAACAAGTTTATGTGACCATATGTCTGTAGAAAATTGAATTGCCTACAAAAAACGTCCCATTTAAATTTTTGGCCAGACGAACCGTTTTCGAGTTATCAGGCTTGAGCCATTGATATATTTTTTATATTTACCTTTTTTATTTTGGAATTTTGTAACTAACAAAAAAATAAACAAAAGCAACATGAATTCCTTTAAGAGAATTTATTGCTATCCAAAAGATCTTTTAATGTTTTAAATAGAGTTATTCTTTTAAAACTTATTTAAAATTTAAGTTAAGGAAAAAATTAAATTACTGATTTTTAATTTTTAAACCAAGTTTTTTTACTCATCGGAACAAATTAATATATTATATTATCTAAAATTATAATTTTTATCATTTTATCGCTTAAAATAACTAAATTTCATAACATATCTAAATCTATTCTAGGTTAATAGCTATTTGTTAGACGAAAACGTGGATTTACTGTCTAAGAGTAAGTAAATCTTGGATTTTGTATAACAATAGCTATTAACCTAGGATAGGTTTGGATAAATTATAAAATTTAGATATTTTAAGCGATAAGATTGATTAAATTATTATTTTTCGGTAATATAATATATCAATTTAATCCAATGAGTAAAAAATTTGGTTTTTCTTTTGTACAGGGTGTTTCTAAACAAATGCGAAAAATTTAAAGAGGTGATTCTTTGTTTAAAATAAGGTGTAGTTTGCTTTATAAACATGGCGTCAAAAGTCAACTATTAGGGAGTTATCTTGAAGAAATTTGTCTTAATTTTTTTGCTTAAAAACAAAATTAGTTTTGTATTTAAACTACTAAGAAATGTCAAAAACAGACATACTACAAATGCCTTAATAGGTGACAGCAAATAAATATTTTTTAAAATAAAATAAATTTCCCCGTCCCAACAGGTTATTATTTACATTTTATTTTTTTATTTGAAACTGGTAAGTTTTACGAAAAAAATACAAAAGTTAAAAAGCCCCCAAATTAAGCATTCTATTCTAATTTATATGTTTTGAGGTCATTGCGTAAATGTCTCTTTAAATTTAGTTAGCAAAAACGATTGGGGTAGTCTTTTTCCACCACTTCCAATATTTTCGTTAAATTTTATTATTCCAGCGCTTTTTTTTTGAGATAAAAAATAAAAACTATATTTTTTTGCCATTTTTTATCGCAATATCTCCTTAATAGTTGACTTTTGACTCTATGTTTATAAAGCAAATTACCCTTTATTTTGAACAAGGAATCGCCTTCCAAATTTTTTGCATTTATTTAGAAACACCCTGTGTAAATTGTAAATAACTTTTAAAAGACTTAGATTTCCTTTAAGGATCTACGTCATTTTTTTCTATATATTTCTTTTTTGTAAGTTACAAAATTTCAAAATAAAAAGGTAAATCTAAAAATATATCAATGTTTAAAGCTTGATTATTCGAAAACGGTTTGTCTGGCAAAAATTTTCAATGGGAAATTTTTTCTAGGCAATTTAATTTTCTAAAGACACCTGTACCCATATTTTTTTAACTTTGATAGTTAGGGAGCTTTGCCGCAAAAAAATAAAGCACATATAAAAAATCTAAATTAAAGGAGAGGGGCCTCTAAATATTAATATTAGGGGCTTAAATCTATACGATATTTATCATTTGCCACCCTAAACAATACTTTTGATATATTTTTGAAAAAAAAAAGTAGTTTTTTTTTGGCTCAGTCTAATATATACAGAATAGGACAAAAAGTATATACTTTGTAATGACGCACGGCTTTTAAAAAATACTACATTAAAAATATCTAACTCTATTAGTTTCGAAAATATACCTTTCCAAATCGAGTAATCAGGTAATTTTTAAAGTACTGTCATTTTGTAGTAGGTAAAGACATTAAATTTATATTCAAGGGTTATAAAGTACTCACTCGCCTTTAAATTTTAATATTAGGGGCTTAAATCTATACGATATTTATCTTTTGCCACCCTAAACAATACTTTTGATATATTTTTGAAAAAAAAGTAGTTTTTTTTGGCTCAGTCTAATATATACAGAATAGGACAAAAAGTATATACTTTGTAATGACGCACGGCTTTTAAAAAAATACTACATTAAAAATATCTAACTCTATTAGTTTCGAAAATATACCTTTCCAAATCGAGTAATCAGGTAATTTTTAAAGTACTGTCATTTTGTAGTAGGTAAAGACATTAAATTTATATTCAAGGGTTATAAAGTACTCACTGGCCTCTAAATATTAATATTAGGGGCTTAAATCTATACGATATTTATCTTTTGCCACCCTAAACAATACTTTTGATATATTTTTGAAAAAAAAGTAGTTTTTTTGGCTCAGTCTAATATATACAGAATAGGACAAAAAGTATATACTTTGTAATGACGCACGGCTTTTAAAAAAATACTACATTAAAAATATCTAACTCTATTAGTTTCGAAAATATACCTTTCCAAATCGAGTAATCAGGTAATTTTTAAAGTACTGTCATTTTGTAGTAGGTAAAGACATTAAATTTATATTCAAGGGTTATAAAGTACTCACTGATACAAATAATAAAAAGACATGTTAAGAAAAGATGGGACTTAAAAATTCAATACACTAATAAAAAATTGTGACATTAAATTATTTCACAGGGTGTTTAAAAATTAGGGTCATAATGCAACATTTGGATCTTACCTGCATAACTCCTAATTTTATAAAACTTGTTGCATCCCCATATTAAATAATAATCTTAATAAAAGGAGCTACAACTTGACCAAAGAATAATTGAAATCGGTCAAAAAACCAAAAAGAAATTTAAGATTAAATTTAAACAACATTTTGTTTTTTTCGTTTTTTTTGTATGTTTTTGTTTTAAGAGGTGATTCTGCGATAAAAAATTAGAAAAATACTTTATATGAATATATGTTCTAAACGTCTTAGTTCTTAAACTACGGGGTGGTAAAAACGTAAAATAATTATGTATTTTTTTGTAACTAACATATAAATTTTAATTTTTTTAACTAAATTTGGGAGTCGTCTCCTATTTATAAAAAGACATTTTTTGACAAACAGGAAAAAATGAATTTTTAATCAGTGTGGTCCATGAGAAGTTTAGGGTATAATTTTGTAAAAGAACGATTGTACGCCGCTGCTTTTTCTAAAATATACAGTGCATTCCAATTAAAACGAGTCACTCCCTATAGTTTAGTAAATTGTATCCTGAAATAGGTCAATTTTATTTTTAAGGGGGACACATTTTTGTGTCAAAATTTACTTATTCAAGGTTATGCCCTTCCCCCACTAACACAAACGTCAAAAAGTTTAAATGGAAAAGCGGGTCAAATGGTAATCATTTAAAAGCTTCGGACGAGTACTTTATAAGCCTAGAATACAATTTTTATCCTATCCTGTATATTATTACTAGTATTACCATTAAAAAGATTTTTAAAACAGCTTTTAGAAAAACCACATAACCGCCATTTTGTAGTGGGTGAAGATATTGACTTTATATTCTAGGGCTTTAAAGTACTCGATAGGAGCTGTAAAATAATGGACCATTTGACCTCCTTTTCCATTGAAACTTTTGACGTTTGTATTAGTGGGGGGATAACCTTAAATAAGGTTTAGACACAGAAATGTGTCCCCCTAAAAATAAAAATTGACGTATTTTAGAATATTTTATAAATAATAACCAAATTAGGGAAGGTGGCTCGTTTTAATTAGAATGTACTGTATATATGTTTTTAATCTTGTTAATATAAAATAAATTTGATCTTCTGACTTTATTTGATGTACGGATTTCAGCGTAAATAGATACAAATAATTTCTTGGCATGGTCATCTATCTAATTTTATTGTAACTTATATCATCTTTTTTTATTTATTTTTAAGAGCCAAATTATAATTATTTTTAAATTTTTTTAAGATAAAAATTTGTTAATACGTCAGTTTTACAACTTTTATTTTATAGCATAATTGGTATGGCAAACTAAGTGATAAGCCGTACTTTTAATATGTCTGTCTGTCAGTAAGACTTTTCTCCGAAAGCCACAGTAACAGCTCGGATATTGATATATTTTTTTAACTTTTTTTTATATTTATTAAAATTAGAAACTTGTTAGAGGGGGTAATAATTATTTGTAAACAACATAAATGTTATATGTATGCAAGGTGTCCAAAAACTCCTTCAACAAACTTTAAGGAATAATTCTTCATCAAAAAATAAGAAAAAAAATATATGAACATATGTCCCAATAGTCCTAGTTTTGGAACTACAGGGTATTAAAATTTATGAAAAGTAATCGTTTTTTTATTATAACTTTTATAACAGTACCGATATTTTTAAGAAATTTAAGAGAGGTATTCTAAGCATCCAGAATTTTTTTACCTTTAAAAAAATATATAATTTTAACCCCTGTCGTCCGTGCGGTATATACGGTAAATATTTTTCAGAAAAAAATTGTACGCCACTGCGTCTCCCGTAGATACAAAATACTTAAATAGGTTCCTGTTTAGTTTTAAACAAATGTAATTTTGGCTTCGGTGTTTTTCATTGTATAATCATTGACCATCAACTTTATTTTTTAAATAGAAATACCTTTTTTTATTACATTTTTGAATTTTGCGTCTAATTCTAAATATTTTTATGTACCATATCTTATACCTAAAGTTAATAGTTATTTGGAAATTCACTATTACTTTTACACATTAATAAAGGGGCGCGGGCTTAAGTTAAAAACATATTTAAAATTAAAGGGTTTGTTTTTTCTTAAAACGCTTAAACCCATCAATTTAAATTTTTGGATTTGATTTTTGTTGTTAAAATTATGTATCTAGTGTGGTCCAAAAATAGGCGAAGACTATCAACCCAATTTTTTTGATTTCAATGTCTGTTCATGAGTAAATTTCTAGATAACTGTTGACTTAGGTGAAAAACATGGTACACGAAATATAGTAACAATTTAATAAGATTTTCTAAACTTTAAAAAAATGGGTGTTTAATTTACCAAGTTTAACAGGAATCCGAAATTTTATATTTTGTTTCAGAAAAATGCAGTAGCGTACCATTTTTTCGTTAAAAAATATTCTCAGTAAATCCATCACTGACGAAAAATTCTGTGCGGGGTATAGCGAAAACTAAAGAAGATAAAACAAATCTAATTGCACAATCCTGATTTAGATTTTTAAAACAAATTCTTTATCAAGAGTTATAAAACAGAGTTGTTGTTTTTAAGGAATACCTTGCATATTTTATCATCAATTGAAAGGTCTCCTAAATAACTATAAAAAAACTACATTTAATATATCTGTTTTTTAATAGTTTCGAAAATTTTATATTACCATTGCAAAGATATTTTGGAGAAGAAGTTTAACTAAACTACATAATAATATGATGTAGTAGATGTACTTTTATCTCTTATAGTTTTTAAAATATAACCATCTAAATCTAAAAACAGTAGGCAGTAAAATGTCTTTAATGGTGATACAATATACAAGGTGTTTTATTTAAATTATGCTGTTTCATTATCGAACTCTTGACTATGGCTCTATTTCCGAAACTAAGACAAATTAAATATATCAAATGTGGTATTTTTTTACGACTTTTATGGAGGCCTTTCTATTAGTGATAAAATACTCAGGGTATTCCGTTAAAAAACTCAACTTTGTGTTATTACTTTAAAATAAAAGTCACTGAAAAAATATCAGTACGCCACTGAATTCTACGTAACAATCCCTAGAAATTTTTTATTTACATCTTTTTCTATCTCTAATATCAAGCGAGTTAAAAGTGTCTGGCCAAATTGACTAAATTCGGAAATTTCAGTGGCGTACATTTTTTTTACAAAATATTTACCTTAAATTCCTCATGAATGACACTGATCAATATTTTTTCTTTTATGTCAGAAAATGTCTTCTACTAAATAAATAAAAAAATTTAAAAAGTATAATAGATTGGTATACAAGGTATTATAAAAAATCGATAATTATTTTAAATTTTTCACACCACGTTTTTAAAAAGTAAGATGTTTACGACACACCTATTATAGGTGTTTTTTTTAATTTTTCATTGTAAAATCATCCTTTAAAGGTGTATACCGGGTGAAAACGAAATTACTATCCATCATTTTATTTTCTTCAGTGAAAGAATATACCTTTTAAATTTTAGGATGTGATAGTAAGTTATAAGATACCAATTGTTTAATCCTGTATATTTTTTAAAAATTCTATAAGTCATTCCCAACAGAAAACCTTTAGTATACCCAGAACCTATCTCTTTTATTTTAATATTTTAGAATTTTGAATTACCTCACAGAAAACAGTTTCATGGATATTGTGTCGTCGTTTAGACCTTTTCAAATGCCTTTTTCTCTAAAACCAAAAAATATATGTTATAGGTATATTATAGGTTTTATATCAGGAATAGCTTGAAGAACTTAAAGAAATTTAAAAATATATGTATATAAAGTGATTTATTAAAATTATTTGAGTTATTATATTTAAAAGCTTAAATTTTACAGCACTTTTGGTCAAACAGGGAGAAGTTTTCTAATGAACTTTACAGGTAAAGTCTTTTAACCGAACTATTTTAAGCATTTTAAATTTTTGTGATCTTTATTAGTTTCCCCATAAAACCAAAAAAAGTGGGTTATGGATATACTTAGGATTTTATATCAGAAATGACCTAATCCTAAAAAATATAGAGGATGTTCCATTAAAAATATTTTAAACCGGAAATAATATACCGATGTTATTATATCTAAAATTGAGATCCGGTGAGAAAATATAACGTCCCCAAATTTTAAAACTGGAGGGAAATAAATTGCTGAAGAGTTATTTCGTTGTCACCTGGTATAATAAATGTTATTATTTTGATTTTTGGAATCTTTTTGCTTGATTTGGTAATTGGCTTATAAAACATTTAAAGGCATTTTTATTATTTTATATACGCAAAAGTTTAAATGCAATAGCAAGTTATTATTTTGTAATTTTTTTTTAAATTGTAAAATTTTTAGTAATAAAATCCAAAAAATCTGGTACTGCTAATGGAATAAATATTGCTGTACAAGGTTTGCATTTATATTTTGACACTCATAACAGTAACTGATAAGATAGAAAAAAAAACTTCCTGTATAAAATTTACACAGCTTTTTTATCTTTTATATTTTGAGCATGATAAAAGCAACAAATAAACATTAAAAAGTTAAGAAAAATAAAAAGTTTAACTTTTTAAATGAAACACCCTGTATATTATATCACCATTAAAAAGTTCTTTTAACGAGTTTAAAAAATATTAAATTGGTTATGTCTAGCTTAGACAGTTTTGGCAGTATGGTCATTTAAATCTGAAGAATGGCAGATAATTTCCATTATACTACAGGTTTACGATTTAAGCGCTAATCTTGGGGCCGTAAGTACCTATAGTAGAAGTTATATCTACTATCTTTCAAATTTAAGTGGTTATATTTCGAAACTATTAAAAATGGACATATTAGATGTGGTAATGTTGATACTATATTCGGGGTGCTCCATTTAAAAAAAGGAAAAATACTTCTTCACTTTTTAAATTTTTTGGTATTCATATGTGTTTTTATTAGGCTCTCGAGATAAAAGATAAAAATTTATAAATCTTTATTACCAGAAGTTTTTCCAACATTTTTAGGTATCGTTGTAAATAGGTGTCAAAATAACAATAGGAACTGCGCACATCACGGCTTAAATAATGAGTAAAAAAATAAAATGTATTTTTAGGGTATTGGTTAAAATCAATATAAAAAAAATATTACACCAATAGAATACTGACCCACTAACAAGTAAACAATAAGACTTACCAATCTTACTGCACATGCACTAAATAAATAGATAAACAAGACATACTTTTATTTTAAGCACATTCTTTTATATCTACTAATAATATTTTTTTATTTCACAGGCTCTACTCCTGAATTGCCAGTTTCAAATAATACACGCAATATATCTAAAGATATAGAAGAAAGTGTGAAATCATCTATAAATGAAAACGTTATTACTGGCGTAAGTATATTTATCCAGAATTAAGTACAGCTATATTAAAGAAACATAAAAATATCATTTAATTTTAGAATAAAAATGTCTGATATACGTTTTAAAATTAACTTTCTGAACATGAGAATTTTATGTACTGCGTAATAAAGATTATATTTTGAAATATTTTACTTAAGCGATTTAAATAAGGTACACTGCAAAATATTTAAACATTTTTAATTTCTATTACTGGGTAATTGTTGGATTTTTGTATTTTTAAATATATACATTTATTTTCTTCAAAAAGCACCAGGAAAAAGAACTAAAATTTTAGACAGTGGCCCAGGTGAATAAAGTTAAGCAAAAGCTAATTTTATAGTATTTGCTTTTTTGTTACAGGCAATTTTGTATGTTTTATCTTTTATTAATTTAAGTTAAAGCATTTGCTTAGCCCTATTCACCTGACCCAGTGTCTCTAAAAGGTTAGTACAAAATGCTACCACGGCAAATTACAACGATCTAACTTAATTTACCGTAGGGTACGTTTATATTGAAGGCGATTTGCTTAGCGGCTAAGGGTTAGGGTACAAATATAATAAAAGCGATTTGCTTAGCGGCTAGAGGTTAGAGACTTGTATGGCGGTCGCGCGACCGAAGTTCTTCTGGGTCGCGCGTATATATAGCTTAGTGACTTATTGTTCAAAAATGGCCCGATACTTCGGTTTTTGAGTAGAAGCAAATGCTTTATACAGTGAATAAAGTATGTCAACATTAGTAGATTTTTGAACAGACCCACCTCAAAAAGTCCTGCTGGCACCCCCACCCCCCTCAAAGTTGGTTAAGGGATTGATATAGTTTTTTTCTAATATCTTCTAAACGGTAAATGATAAAAAACTGATTTTAGTGTCGTTAGATAGAGCACAAAATTCTGCAAAATAGTAATAATTAAAATTGTATTTTTGTTTATTACGTAAGAATCTCCAATATAGAAAAAGTTGGAGGGGAGCATCCACAAGGCATTTTTACGATATATCTTCCAAACCGTCTACCAAACAAAAAAATATAAGACACAAAAAATTAAGGCCAAAGTTTTCCCTATCGAATGGTGTATAACACTATACTATTTTCTTTTAAATTAAAGCTACCAGTGGCGTACAAAAGTAGCACTACACCAGTATAGTAGGTAGTTAAAAATAGAAATTTTTAATGTTATACTTTTATTTTATTTTTTTCAGAATATTTCTCACTTTAGTTATATTAATTGGTAATATTACCTTATAGTAACACTAAAAATTGTATTTTTGTTGATTTAGTAAAATTCTACAACAAAAAAATGTTGGAGGGGAGCATCTACACGGCACTTTTTACGATATATCTTCCAAACCATCCACCAAATAAAAAAATATAGAATACAAAAAATAAAGGCCAAAGTTTTCCCTATCGAATGGAGTATAACATTATACTATTATCTTTAAAAAAAAGCTACCAGTGGCGTACAAAAGTAGCACTACACCAGTATAGTACCTAAAAATGTAAATTTTTAATGTTATACTTTTAATTTTTTTTTAAATATTTTTTACTTTAGTTTTATTAATTTATAATTATTTCTAATTCTGCATACTAGTAATAATAAATAATCATATTACACGGAAAAAAAATTTACCAGTACAAAAATCAAAATCAAGACGTGTGGATTGAGTTTGGTACTGGTAAAAATGTAAGACATATTTCGTGTATCGAAATTGCTAAAAAAATCAATGAAAAAGTCTAGCCCTTTCTTTTTTCATTCACTAACCGGTTGCGATACCACGTCCTCCTTTTATGGAAAAGGAAAAAAAGTGTTGGGAAGCTTGGGAATCTTTTCCGGAAGTTACAGCTACTTTCATTGATTTATTGCAGCATTCAAAAAACCTTCATCTCGGCAATTAAGTGTGATCTCAAAATTCGTTGTAACCATTTACGATAAACATTCTGATAGTAGCAACATTGATATTTGTCGAATGCAACTTTTTGCCCAAAAACCGAACGGTTGAGAATTTACCCCCAACAATGAATGCTTTAGCACTTCACATTAATCAATGCATTTATCAAGCAGGATTTGTTTGGGGTAATCTCTGCCAACCAGTGGTTGAACTTCCATGTCCATCTGAATGGGGATGGATTTTAGAGAATACTAAATGGACACCACTGTGGACCACTTTAAAAAATGAAAAAATATCATCTGATACACTATTAAAATGTAAATGTGGCACAAATTGTAAATGTTTTTTAAAAAATTTTAAAATGTACCAGGTTATGTTTGTGTGCGGAATGTTGTAATTAGGTATTTTAGGTTGTGTAATAATGTGTTTGTTTTTATTGATGTTATATACAGTGTGTCCCAGGATAGATGTTACAAGAGGACAAATGGAACAAAAATTTTTAAATTTTAAAACGAAATTTTGGGCGACCGGTCGCATGGTCCAAAACTAATAAATACAAAACTTTACTTCAATTGGTATTAAACAGGGCGAGTTAAAAAATTGACAAAAATATTTTTTTTACTTAACGTGTTTAACTTTAAATTTTGACATAAAATTTAGTTCTCTATTTTTCTAAAAATAAAGATGCTTTATCCTTGGTCATTTTTCATATTTTTAGTTATAACTTGCCCTGTATATTACCAATTGAAATCAAATTTTTGTATTTATTAGTTTTGGACCATGCGACCAGTTTCCCAAAAGGACGATTAAATATTCCAAAATTTTTGGTGAATTTGTCCTCTTGTAACACCTATCCTGGGACACACTGTATAAGCCATATTTGTTGTTATCTTTATAATAAAAAGTTATTATAATACTGTTGTTATTTATTTAAAAATATGATGAATCAAATTATAAAACAAAAGAAATAAGTAAATAAAATGTAAAGTATAATTATTAATTAATAAATCTAAAGTGAAAAATATATCTTTTAAAATTAATAGAATAACATTAAATATTTCGATTTCTAGGTACTTTACTGGTGTAGTACTAATTTGGTACGCCACTGGTAGCTTTATTTTAAAAGATAATAGTCTAAATGATAACTTTGTGGTTTGTCGTTTATGTTGTTTATTTTTTTGTTAATGGTTTGAAAGATATATGGTAAAAAGTGCCGTATGGATACTCCTCTTCGACTTTTTTTGTTGTAGAGTCTTACCAAAAAAACAAAAATATTATTTTAAATATTACTATTATGCGCAATAAGGTAATATTACCAATTAATATAACTAAAGTGAGAAATATTCTGAAAATAATAAAATAAAAGTATGACATTAAAAATTTCTATTTTTAACTACCTACTATACTGGTGTAGTGCTACTTTTGTACGCCACTGGTAGCTTTAATTTAAAAGAAAATAGTATAATGTTATACACCATTCGATAGGGAAAACTTTGGCCTTAATTTTTTGTGTCTTATATATTTTTTGTTTGGTAGACGGTTTGGAAGATATATCGTAAAAAGTGCCTTGTGGATGCTCCCCTCCAACTTTTTCTATATTGGAGATTCTTACGTAATAAACAAAAATACAATTTTAATTATTACTATTTTGCAGAATTTTGTGCTCTATCTAACGACACTAAAATCAGTTTTTTATCATTTACCGTTTAGAAGATATTAGAAAAAACTATATCAATCCCTTAACCAACTTTGAGGGGGGTGGGGGTGCCAGCAGGACTTTTGAGGTGGGTCTGTTCAAAAATCTACTAATGTTGACATACTTTATTCACTGTATAAAGCATTTGCTTCTACTCAAAAACCGAAGTATCGGACCCTTAAGTCACTAAGCTAATATATGTATTTTATACTTTACCACGTGAGCTTTGGTTTCAGCCGAAGTATGAAATATTATATGTTGCATCACATACAAAATAACTATACAGACTGCGCCACGCCTTATCCTAAACGGGGAACTAAATGGAGGCAAAGTTATATCCACCCCACTTAAATGCATATTTAGTTAAGTCTCTCAGACAAAGATGGCTCTTCTGTGCGTGCATAAAACATAATGGCTTGCCAGATTTACATATTTTTAAAACGACTAAGGAAAAGTATAGTATTGATATGTTTAAAACATAATTTAAACCGCTTTAACTTTATATCACCATTACATATATAATATATATGGATAAAGTGTTCGGCCCCATTTTAAACTTTAATATCTGTAGTAATTGCGACCACCGGCTTGTCCGTTCATTATTATATAAACGCTAAACTTCGACAAGGGCCTCGTGGCGCAGTTGGTAAGCAGGTTACTCTTTAAGACGAGCAACTTTTTAGTATTTGATGTTCCGAGTTCAAATCTTGCCAGGACCGTACTTTTTTTACAATATTTTAAAGTATCTTTTTTGATTTTTGTCAAGAATAATTTAAGCAATATTAACTTTTTATTTTGTCCGTGTCTTCGCCCAAAAAATGTCTAGGTTAAAACAGGGCCGGCCCGAGGGGTAAGGCGAATAGTCTAACGCCTCAGACGCCATGTTTCTAGGGGCGGTAAAATTATCCGCTATTAAGTAAAATTGTGATTTTTCTTTTGCGCAAAATCTTACTTTTTTATACTAAAACCATATACCATATCTTTGAGTGCGATACTTTTTTTAGTGGTGTTATGTTTTAATAAACTTTTATTTGTTGTTTACCCTTTATTCTTTACATTAAATTTTTGGGCCTATTTGGATTATATGCATATTTTAATATTATTATAGTTTAATAGACCGGGTCAAATAAATTACAGGGCACATTTTTTTTGTTTTCTGAAGATTCTTCAAAGACTTTTTCTGGAAAAAAACAGCGGCGACAGACATGAGTATACAGGACCGGATTAGCTAAGTCAGGGTCTCTAGGCAATGCAATTGTCAGGGTCCGTTTTAAATAAAATTGTGTACAATTTTATTTACCAGGGAAATTTTGAATAAAGCAGATTGTTGCGAAGTATAAAATTTAACGAAAAACTACTAAATTTACGTTCTTTTTTATTTTTTAAATTTAAAGTACCGTTTGAGATGTATACAGACTGTCTTTGGATGGGGTTAACAAGAGGACAAAAGGACAAAAAAATTATTTCTCGGAAAAAAGTCATTCTGCATAAAAAATTTTTGCTTGTAAAAAATAGGATTCACGAAGAGAAAAATGTTGATTTTGTATACAGGGTTCGCAGAAACTTAAAAAACATGATTATTTACTTTTATTTGTTATTTTTAAGCAAAATATCATTTAAAAATTTATTTAAAATAGAATTTTAAATGACTTTATTAATGTTACAGCAGGTCCATACGCAGAAATAGCTTTGAGGAGGGGGAGGACAAAACAAAAAAGCATGAATCTGAAAAAAGGTCATCACCTTTGAAAAAATATATTTATATATTCGATATACATTACAGAAGCAAAAAAAACACCAAAAAATGGCAATACATTTTTATAATAAAATGACCTAACTACCTAACCTATAATTTGCTTTTCAAACACCTGCTTTCTCCAAATTCCTACACAACACAATTTTCAGCTGTAAACCAATGTGATCAAGGCGTTCTCGCTAAATTATGGGGTTCAATAATTTATTTAATTTATTATTTTAATCGATTACAAACTTAATTTCAAATAAGTTTTCTTTATGATAGTTTGCTTAAAAATTAAAAACAAAGGTAGTTTGCTCATTAAGAAATTTCATGTTAATTAAGTTTTTGCAAACCCTGTTTACAAAATCAACATTTTTTCTTCGTAAACCATATTTTTTTTAAAAGCAAAAAATGTTTATGAAGAATCACTTTAAAAAAATCCATTTCATTCGTGGGCAGTCTGTATATCTCTAAAGGTGGTGGTAAAGTTACTAATCAAACAATTTTTTGGAAACCGTTTGTTTTATCACAAAAATGCGAGAAACCAGATATTGGGGTTTTGTGGGGTCATCATGTTGGTGTAGCTTAGCTTTTGAAAAAATTGATTTTATACAAATTTTGATCAACAGGCTTTACCGCCATTAATACCACCCTTTTCCGGAAGAGTCTGTAATAAATCAATTTTTCTCAGTGTCAAATTGTGTTTTTACCTTTTCTAAAACATACAATAAATAGAACTTTTTACGGATACGGATTTAATGCAAAAATGTAGACACAGTTTAACAAAAACGATTTTTTTACCTAATTCGCAATGTCTCTGGGTTGAAAGGAATTTTTGTTTTTAGGTTATGGGACATTAAAAATAAGCTCCCAAATTATTTGTACGGAATTTTGAAACGTCCTGTATTTAAATAATAACAATATTGCACTGCACATTTTTCTGCCCACCCTTCAAATTTCTCTGCTGGGTATCGCCGAACTTTTAAAAAGCTTTGTAAACGTCAAGGCTTCATAAGGTGTTTGAGGTAAATATTTTTAAGAAAAAAATGGTACATCACTGCATTTTCCAAAAAATTTTTTAAAAATATTTACCTTAAACCCCTTATGGAGCCTTGAACTTTAAATTCCGCCAACCCTAACTTAGGCCAGGATTTTTAAAGCCAACCCTATACCATTGGAGGTTTGTACTCCTTAAAAAAGGCCATAGAACATAAATTTTTTGAATTAAAAAAGTAAATTATGTATCAGTTAATTAACTACATAATATGTAGATCCGTTTCCAAAACACCTTTTATACAGTGTTTCCCAGGATAGCTGTTACAAGAGGCCAAATGGACCTAACATTTTTAAATTTTAAATCGGCATCTTGGAAAAACTGGTCACAACTTAGAAATACAAAATTTTGTTCCGATTGATATTATACAGGGCGAGTTATAAGTAAAAATATGGAAAATGTCCAAGAGTAAAGTACTTTTATTTTTAAAAATAGAAAATTTCATAAGTAAATGTTGTGGAAATTTTACCTTTATATCAAATTTAAAGTTAAAACAATAAAGGAATGAAAAAATGGTTTTGTTCATTTTTTGCATAAACACTTAAATATTCGACACGACAAAGCAATTTTTATCAGAAATCTTTATTATACTCTTATAGTATTCAGAAGTTTTCACCAAATGGGAAGATTTTTTTCATAAAAAGTCCTGCCTAATTAAAAAAGGCATTTTCATGAAAATATTTGTAGGTTTGATGTACAGGGTGGCCTAAAAAGACTTGTTTCCAAATTAAGATACAGGTTATTTCCTAACTGGGGTACGAAACTTTAAATGGTAATTTCTTATGTTATTTTATTAAGAAAAGTTCCTATAAACATATGTCCAAAGTTGCTTCGTTTCTGAGATACAGGGCGTTAATAATTTTTAAAAAGTCGGTATTTTCTTAATATCTTAAATACGAAGCCAGATACAAAAAACATGTACGATACTGGAAAGTTGCTTTATACTAAAAAAATAAAAACTACATAAAAGCCAGTGGCGTACATTTTTCTTTTTTAAGCCACCCTGTACAATCAACATACAATTATTTTTGTAAAAAGTATTTTCTCATCAAGCAGGACTTTTTATGAGGAAGCACTTATTTTGTAAAGTTAATAATAAAAAAGTTTTCCATTTGGTAAGAACTTCCTAAGAAACGCTGTATTTTAATATTCTTATTGCTCCTTTTTGTCCAGTAATTAGGTTTTAATGCGTTATGTAAAAAATGGCAAAAACCCTTTTTCTTTAGTTTAATGTTTTAACCTCAAATTTTCTCTATATGTACACATACAATTTTGTTATATTTTAAAATATAAAAGTATTTTACTTTTTCGTATTTTTCATATTTTTAGTTATTACTCACCCTGTATAACCCCAATTGGAGTAAAATTTTGCATTTCTTAGTTTTAGACCATGCGACCAGTTTACTCAAAATGTCAATTTAAAATTCAAAAATGTTTGGTTCATTTATCCTCTTGTAACACCTATCCTGGGACACACTCTGTATAAGACCAAACCAACTCGGATATAAAAAAATATACATAAAAACCCACTAAACGACACAGTACGTATACTTATATAAAAAAAATTAAAATAAATGTTTTGCATATTATTGCAAACTTCTTACTTCCTATATTTTTAACTGACATTTAAATATTTTGAAACTACTTTCATACAAAAATCACATAAATCGCTATTTTACGCCTATCGCCCAATTAATATTTTTAGAGTGCTACCGGCTAAAATCAAAGGCATACCGATGCAAGATGCTAGGCTCGAAATTACATTTAATAATTTTTGCCAACGCGTGGAAAAAAGACGCGGACGTTCGTTCTCTGTTTAAGCTCTCTCTGTTGCCATGGCGATTGGCGATGCTATCTACTTTACAGCAGCGAGCTGGGGCTTAATTCTGCTAAATTGAACTCATTCGTTCGCTGAACGTATTCGTTCCGGGAGCGTATAACCTTCATCTGTTTTTTTTAACGAACGAATAACCTTCACTTGTTTTTTAAAACAGGCGGTCATAAAACAGAAATCTGTATTACCATCTGACATCTGACAAAATTCAAAGTCATAACATAACCTAAAATTCCTTTAATGTGAAATTAAAGTTGAAAAAATCAGTTAACTAAGCTATTAAAAACAAAGTATACACTTTAATTGAAATACAAGAAGCAAATAAATAATTAACATTGTCCTCCGCAGCCAGAATAATCATTTGTAAGCAAAATAGTTTCTAAATCACATAACCTATAACCAAAAAGGGTTCGTGAAGCCGTCTCCTGCAGCTCCGTCGGCGCAAAAGCGAAAAAAGTGCGTGAAAGCGTTAGCCTGAAGCTCATTTGGAGTAAAATTAATATGTGAGTTGTCAAAATATAGATTGAAAAGAAAAACTATCAAAAATTACTTATTGCTTTGGAAAAGTAACTAACAAGTTATTGCATATAACTTTTTACCATCTTCCATTTATACTTTCTAAAAGAAGGCCTTTATTGAGTGTAGGAATGTTAGATTAGGACAAAGACTGAAAATGGAGATTAGCAAACTACATTAAAATATCACTTAAGGTAAGTAAACTAAAGTAAACTCATACCTATTTAGAAAAAAACATTTATGGTAAATTTCTTTTTAGTTCAAAAAGGTAATATTTTACAAAATATTTGTCTTATTTATGCAAATTGAGTAATCGTCTCGAAAGTTGGAGCAACCCCCATTTTGACTAAATTTGATATACAGGGCACAGAACTAATAAAAAAGGGGCTGGTTATTTTTTTTTTTTGCTGCTTAATTAAATAGTATGTTCTAATTTACTGTTATATTAAGAATTTTGTGCAAAAAGACGGGGGAATATAGTGAGAATAGGAATGTTTTTGATATTGTGCAAAATCATAGTTGCTCCCTTTCAAAAGAATTACTATAAATTGTCAGTACATATCGGTAATTATTATTAGTTGAAATAAATAGGTACCCAAACATAGCAAAACACATTTGTTACTTGCATGATTTTAAACAAAGAGTACCTAAATTATCAAAACCTTTTATTGCTAGTTGTTTTCTTTTTTCATTTAATAATAATAATTTTATTTGTAGGACTCTAGAAGACTATAAATATCCCTTAGGACCATTCCAGAAGACAAAATTGCATAATAGTTCAAGAATCATATCAAATGATCGATAATAATCAAAATAATAATGCCCAACATGATTCACACATAAATTACCAAGCTTTTGTAATTTGTAAAAAATAATAAAAACAATCAATATTATTTGTTTGCCTTTATTTTAATTCTTAGGTTTACAATAAAAAAGTACATTAGAGTATATAAACGTTGTTTTTATAAACACTAAGTTTTTGTCCTGGAATATTTTTGCAGATAAGCTCTTGAAAATACTCCCAGTTTATATAAAATATATTTCCTAAATAATACACCAGCTTGAAAAACCAATTAAATCCAGACACTTTCTAATGTTTTCCGTATAGTACAAATAATTTTACAATCTGGCATTAACCTAAAAATAAAAAAATACAAATTTCAGGTTTAAATAAGCAAACGTAGGTTTTTCTCTAAACATTAATACGAGTTTAATGAGCATTATTTTAACTTTTAGCATTAGCAGGGTTAACTTAGGACATTGTAGAGTATATAAATTATAAAATAGATCAAAAGCCATTAAGTAAAAGAGAATATTGCTCCTATGAAAAGATCATTGGTTTAGGTTAGGTTTAGTTACGTAAGGGTTTTCGAGCTGTGAACTGGTAAAAGGAAGAAGAGACACGAACACAAAAAGTAAAATTGAATATCTTTTTAAAGAAACTGGGACGGTATCTCATGGATAATTGAAATAATTTTATGAAAATATTAGTATACTTTTAATGCAAATTTTACTCACAGTTGCTTTTGTTCTTCCATTTAAAAGAGCAATGAAATAATACCTTTCCATATTCAAGTGCACTCATTTTAAAATTAACAATAGACAAGTTATTAATCAGTGTTTAGGCAAAATTTTATGGGGTATTTTTGTAGGACCTTCTTTGTCTGTTATCTAAACATAGTCTTTAGTTTTGATGCATTTCATGGGGTTCCTGGGTTAGTTGCCTTGTCATTAAAGGACTATATGTTTCTTGCAATCTCTTTTAGAAGCTAAAAATATCAAAATTTTTAAAGGGAAACAAATATAAATATAAGACATTTAAACTCACCTTTTTTTCTACCTTACTTGATGCCTCATATTTAGACAAAGAAAACTATCACTAGGTAATAAACCAAAGCATTTTCAATACGTTGTTTACAGTGGAAAATATCATTTTCAACAAATTTAATATTTTTCATAAAACGGTAATAAAATTTTCTAACCTATATCTTTGGTGTATTGTGGGTTAGCTATCTACTGACTGATAGCCTAGTTTACACCGTAAAGATCTTTGGATTCTTTTAAATGAGTTTTAACTTTAGTAATAAAATCAAAATTGGGTATCAAACTTTACTATTTATGAGTTTACATAGGATGAAAAGTATGCTTGACTTTGACAAATCTGTCATATTTTAAATTTTAATGCGGTGTTGTGCGCCAATTTGTGAAGTTGGCTATGTACGAACGAAGACCTTTTTGTTTTCATAAGAGCCTAGAGGAAATAAAGAAAAAACTAATAAAACGCAAACAAAAAGGCGCTTATGAATAGTGGAATAGAGCCCCTGGTACGACGCGAAGCTCGGGTGTAGATTATTTGCTGGCAACACTGTTGAATGGGGTGATCTTTGTGGAGAATTGTACAGTTAAAAATTTCACCAAAAATAGCTAAATCGTTATACTTAGTGCCATCTAATAGAGTATTTGGGCCCTAAAACAACGTTCTATGTCAGAATTAATCTGTATGATATTTTTTCTGTGGCCAGAGCGTTGCTGCGAGAAACGAAGTTAGGCGAGAGCGTACAACTTCCGAAATCAGTTTCGGTAAAAGGTTTTGGTGAAACGAAACCGAAAGTTCGGTCGGACGCTAATATTTATAAAATACTGACTTTTTAAAGTTGTGAGGCGTCACTTTAAGTTTTTTGTTACCTACGTGAAAAATTACAATTTTGTAGATATAACAAAATTATTTTATTAACAGAAATTGATAATTTAAAATATATCTTGCAAAATCAAAGTCATATTTTCGATTATATTCATATAAGTAATTGTGTTTATAATAGGTATTCATGACATTTGAAAATTAAAAAATACACCTAAAAATAAATTTAGTAATTTAATACAAAAAAATTAACTCCGAAGTACCTAACATGAGTAATAATGAAATGATTAATAAAACTATAATTAACTTATCTGAAAAAGAAGTAACAAATGCCAAAAAGCTTGTTCTCTCTAAAGGCTTAAATTTTGTAATTACACCCAAAACAGTCCCCAGGCTTGACAATATTTCTGGCATTGAAGAAACATGTCAAAAATTACCAATAAAACACCAAGACGAATTTAAAATCAGAACAAAAACTGCATTAGTTAAACCTTTTAAAATTTATCAAAACCTAACACAAATTAAACAAAAAGCTTTAGAATCATTAAAAAGAGATATTACCACAAAAATTCTTCCTGCAGATGAAGGAAATGCAACAGTAAATTATACTCCATTAAGATTGCAACACATATAATAATAAAATAATGTCTAAATGATGGTAACTATATAAAAATAAACAAGGACCCTTGTATTAAACGACAAATTTATAATATGTTAAAAAAAACATAAAACTACTTTACAGATAACGAAAGATTTAAACTGACCCGTAACAACAGTAAAAATAAAAATACATAAACCTAATATTTCTTTACGTCCTATAGTAGGTAGTATAAACTTACCTACACATAAAAACTCTCGAGTTATTAACTTTTGTGTTAGAATAACACATTTTCAGTATAACTCTGATTTCTATAAACAAACTTCTGGCATGGCAAGGGTAAACCTTTATCATCATTACTAAGTAACATTTTTATGGAAAACTTTGAATCAAATTTTGTAAAAATTATCAATATAAACCTTTAAGTTCATGGTGATATATAGATGACATTTTTCCATTTATTAACATAATGAACACTGTCTAAATATTCTTTTAACATACATTAATACACAAGAACCAACTATTTAATTTACTCTAGAAAAAGATAACAACTCACAATTACCTTTTCTTTACGTTTCAATTAAAAAATATTTAAACAATATTGAAACAAAAATTAACAGGAAACCTACACATACCAACAGATACTTAAATTTTAACTTAAATCACCCAATAGGGGTTAAAAGGGAGTTGTAAATAGTCCATTTGATAAAATTAAAATAATTTGTTCTAATCAACCCATAAACACTGAAAAAGATTTTTCATTTTAAAAGATATTTTAGTTTAAAATAATTATTCTC
Source organism: Listronotus bonariensis (assembly GCA_014170235.1). Taxonomy (NCBI): domain Eukaryota; kingdom Metazoa; phylum Arthropoda; class Insecta; order Coleoptera; family Curculionidae; genus Listronotus; species Listronotus bonariensis. The sequence goes on along the minus strand of JACEGR010003193.1, from coordinate 10,049 downwards.
TTGATTTTATAAACAACTATTTATTTAAATTTAAAAGTTTAAACCTAAGGCATAATCAAAATAGACCTAATACAAATTTGTTTTTATCATACATTCCCGGCCTATCAAATAAAATTCAACGATTAAAAAATAAATTTATCAATTTGTACAATCATTAAAACACAAAACACTTAATTAACAAAAACAAAACCACACAACATAAATGAAAGTACAAAAATGTCATTTATAAAATACCTTGTAAATGTGATTATTTTATATAGGTAAAACTTGTAGACCATTAGCTAAACACATCAAAAAACTTGTTATAAGAAACGCAAAATTAAAGAAAGTGCTTACATGTTATTAAATAAAGATTAATGTGTAGCTTTCATATCTGTTAATTTAAATAACACATGGTTGCCTTTGCTTAATGTTAAAGCGTTTTCAGAAAAACTTAAATCTAACTAACCCATCACCTTTTTGTATTATAAATAATAAATACACCAGCAACCAGTTATGTATGTCACTATGACACTATAACACAACAAAAAATTTGACATTTAATGTCAAACGCTTTTTCAGAATATTCTGAAACTAAAGCTATAAATTTTAAAATTTCAAACCTAATATTAGTTAACTTTTAAATTTTTTATTTTTATTTAATTTTATCTTGACAACGGTAGCAGATTTGCTACGAAAACATCGATTTTTTAGTTATTTAGTTACTTATTTAAAAACATTTTTGAATTTTTTAATCTGACTTGACGTGTACCAAAATAAATAACATCTATTGGGCAATTATGAATAAAAAGAAGCAAATGCTTTTGCTTATAAGTATTTACTTATAGCTGAGTTGTGCTGTTATTCAGTAGCATCGCATTCCTATAAGTAAATACTTGCATTTGTAAGCAAATGCTCGATTTTATTTATATGTTTAAAGTAGATCCCTCTATACCTTATAAGCAAAAGCATTTATTTCTTTTTATTTATATGGCTCATTAAATAATTTTGTGGTCGCAAAAGCGTCAAAAATGACATGTGAGGTATCAATGTATTCAGAATGTCATATAATATCGGAATCAGACAAAATATACTGCTGCCTGGTGCTATTTAAAATTTGCAAGCAGTGGTTATTTCTAACTTAATCGAAACTAATAGAAAAAAATTATTAGATCCACAATCCATGTTAATGTCAAATTACAGCAAACCAGATTTCATATTTCTATCCCAAAAAGTAAAAAAAATGTATGGAGGAGTAACCTTTTAAAAAGAAAATGGGGGTTAATCCAAACACCTGGTATATCCATCAATGAATCAATAGCTTTAGATCAATCTTTATTGTGTAAAATAAACAAGAACATTTACAGAACCTAAAATTGATATATTTTTGTTTTAGCCTGTTCTACCTGCACCAAAACCTTCATTGCTTTCTTCCTTAAAAGAAAAAGAAACTGGTCCAAATTTTGGTAGGTATTAAAATAGTATAATTCCTAACTAGTGCTGAAAGTGCCACTTTTCCACACGCGACAGCAGTTGAGCGGAGTTCGGCCAAGCAGTCAAGTGCGGAAAAGGCACTTTTGGCACGGGTTAGAAACGCTATTTTTTCTACGAGCGCAAGGAAAACTTTAAAACCAAATTTAATTATTTTCTTTTTCTTACTTTAATACAATTCTACCTAATACCCTACTTATACTTATTATTTAAATGAAAATTCATTGCGACTCCCTAAAATTTGGTTCAACATTTTTGTAGTGTGGAAAAGTACTTTTTCGCACGCAAGTAGGAAAAATAATTTAGGCAGAAATCCTTATTTATTAACTTAAAAATTAATCCAATTAGTGCGCCAGCTGTCAAAATAACATTTTTTAATTTCTACATAAATCTAGTGTCCGATTTAGAAAAAAAATCAATTTGCGGCATTTTTTCAGTAAAAATAAATCCGCTTTTTTGATAGTTAAAGGTAAACTCCTGCTTTTCATGTTGTTCATCTGGACCAACCCCACTGACTAGTTTCGCCTGCTTCACAGGAATTATTAAAGGAGCTGTACTGGGTCCATGGTAAGTAACACGAAAAGCAGGAGTCTCTTATATGAACAACTTTGTTGTTTAATGGCCAGATATAATCTCACCGTTAAGACCGTACTGAAATGCATCATTTAGTAAAATCGGCATAGAGTTTTACCGGAAGTAGGGAGGTAAGATATAAGAAAACAACTGGAAATAATTTCTCAATGTCCTAGTAATACACAAAAATAAATCCCCTTTTTCGACAGTTAAGAGAAAAAAACTACTGATTTTTAACATTCACCTAGACCATCTCCACTGACTATTTAAACTTGCCTCACAGGCATTATCAAAGTGGCTGTATCATGTCCAAGTTTTTGTACTAACTGTCGATCAGGGAGATTTTTTTCGTATACAGTGTATTTTAATAAAGGTGGATAAGTAGCAATTTTCAGGACATTAATAAAACAATATGACCACTGTATTGCTCTTAGAATATCTGCATTTTTAAATCAATCATTTTTTCTTGTAGGGTGTAAAATAAAGGCTGTAGGGAAGGGTAAGGTTTTACTGAATAAAAGATTCATAATTTTGGTTTGCCTTAACAAAATTTACCAAACTTGTTTTGCTTAAAAGAGGAACCCTTGCTGATTAAGAAAAAGTCAACCCTAGTCATATTGTCTTTTGTCGCTCTCGCTAAAGGGAGCGGTATAACAATTTTAGGGTGTTTTAATTTTTCTTTAAACTATAAATGAAATGCCATAATTATTTTATTGAAAATGAGATATTTATTAAATTTGTAACCAAAAATCCAAAAACTGCACAATATTATTTTTATTCATGCAAAAGTCACTGCAAAAACAATGCTTTTGACTAAATAAGTTGAAAAGAGAATGAATTTTTAAATTTTTGTGATTAAGCGTGCCAGGACAAAATAAACATATTTTTAAAAATTATAATTATCATTTTAAAAGTAGCTTTAAAAATTATAGTAATTATTATTATAACAGAATTAACAGAAAAAATAAAAAAATTAACACTACCGAGGCGACCAACAAGAATTTTTACTCCTTTATTAATATTTGAAATTACCCAAGTTTTGCAAATCCATTTGATATAATGTCAATATTGCTAGTTAAGGGTTGGTGAGATCAAAGGTACTTTTAAAAGGACCTATGTTATTTTAGACGTTTGTTGAGTACACAGTATAAACTGGAACTGACTAGCCTAAGTACATATTGTATGCTATGTATTTTATATCTAAAACTAATGCTTACTACAAATAATACGAATACTTATTCTAAACTTATAACTAGGTTACGCGACCTGCTGATTTTTGCGGTTGCATTATTGGAATTTGGAACATGCTGCGTCGGTGTTCCGCCGATGTATGGGAAATGCCGGGGCCAAGGAACCGTAATTTCTCCATCTCCTTAAAAAGTTTTGTAAGGGACGAACAAAACTGGTATTTCCTTTCTCGGGGTTGTGGGGCCTTCTCTATGGGCTTCTACAATTTTAACTTGCTGCTCCTCCAATGCCAAATATTGTAAATGCCTAGAGTAAAAGATATTGTGATTATAATATGGATTGGTCTTGTCCGGAAGTGTGTATGATGATTGATCCATGTCTCTTGGTGTATTGGTTCCAAGCGTTCCTCTTCTCTGGTAAGTTTGTGGAGTTCGTCCAGAGGAATTTTGTTCGAGTTTCAGTAGCTTCACGTGGGTTCGTTCAGTGTCTTCTCGTGTTGTGACTTTTGGTAAAGTGAGGGGTTCCTCATTAATAACTTTCCTTAAATTTATGAATGCTTCATTATTGGTTTTAAATTCACATCCAGGTGGTAGCTCGATGAGGAAAGTTCTGAATCAGTGTTGTATTGATGGAGATTGGATTTTTCTGACAGAGTGAATCTTCACTGGTTAGCTGCAAGATTTAGTTAATGCAGTCCTTGCTTTGGTAACTACTTTCCATTTCGGTTTTCTTACAAGCTAGATTCATATATTGGCAGAGTTCTTTATTAGTAGTCATGTATGGGGCTGGAGGTATAATAGTAGTGTGGTTACGATTTGGGATTAAGTATAGGTGGAAGTATTGGAACTAACTTGGATATAGGATCGGAAAATGTGAGAATTCTGGTATGGTTTGAGTAACATCCATCTATCGTTACAGCCTCGTAGTAATTTAATAATTCCTCTTCAAGACTGTATAAAATCTGGTCCTCACGGTGGTGTTCAAGCAATTTGTCAACTGTCCATCGAAGCTCGTCAGGTTTGATAAGGCTGTTGTGAAGTACGTTGATTTTGGCAAATGTTATTGCTGCTTCTAAGTCGTCTAGGATCTGTATGACTACTTGGAGAGCGAGGTTTACTTGACCCAACACATTTCTAGCTATTAGGAAGTAATTATTACATTACGCAGAATTAAACATTACTTTGTTTAATTCTGCGTTAATTTTGTTAATCTTCAGTTTGATGGTTTCTTCATTATGGTCAATCATTGAAATAGTTCTGTAAAGGTTGTGCATGAACTTCGTGTTTAGGCTTATATGGTGATTCACTTGGCTGATGATGTTGTTTTGGTTTTCTTGGAGGAATGAAATGGCATTATTATATTATTCTGGGTTGTCTTGATCCAGGTTGCCTGATATAGTGTTTATTAGGCTTCCCAGTCCAATTATAAGTCCTCTTCTTATTCTTAAGATGGGATAGATGGTAAGTAGTTTTTGTTTTGATATTTCCAGAAAATACTGTAGATTTTGGTTGAAGTTTTGTAGGCTGAAGAAGTAAGGATGGCTAAGTCCCTTTTGTATAGCTGTTTTGGCGGCATTGTATTGAGGTTCTATAAAGTCTATTTCTTTCTTTATTGGTAGCAGCTCGACGTAGTGGATAAAGTCCTGGGTGCTAGTTTGGATTCTTGCTTGTGCCAGCTTGAGGGGAAGAATATCTGGATTGTCCTGTTTGTTTTGTGAACAGTGGTATCCTTTATACCAACTGTTACAGTGTTGTCTGCGTCTATTGTTTTTGTTGTGAATCTTGGGAGTAATTTGTTTCGTTTTAAGGTTTTTCTTGTGTAGTCTTTAGTGCTGGGTTTGTAAGTCACTGAAAGTTGTCTTTTTGCATTTCTTTTTTGATGTAATTTTCTTTTGAAGCTTGTAGTTTTTGATTTAGCCCTTGATAGATTGCTTTGGGTTTTTCTCGATGTTGCTGGGTGTAGTTATTAATTAGAGTCTTCTTTATGTCTACGTCGAATGGGTCTTGGGAATCCAGATGGCCGTTTAGTATATCAATGTGCATATGCCATTTGTTCTCGCATGCTGAGTGATTTCTTTTTTTCTCGCAGAATTTTTAGATAGATGTTAGATTATCGTCGAGTGAAACCTTTCGATGATTTCATTGAATTGTGGATTATCCGGGGTTGTATAGTGGATGGATATCTTGTGTGGATCCACAAATTCTTGCATAAACCCATTTTCAAATTTAGTTCCACTGTCCACTACTATTATGTTGGACACTCCATGATGAAGACCAAAAAGGCATTTAAGACGTTTACTGCGTTTGATCCTTTTATGGGGTAGGCTTGTCCATATTTTGAAAATGCGTTGACAACTGTTAGAAATTTGCTTGGAAACTGCCTGAAATTTGTCCAGATGTACAATTTCCAAAGGTTTCGTTGGTGTTGGTGTAAGCATAAACTTTGGTTTGGCTGGGTTTCTGTTGTATTTATTGGATTGGCAGATGTCACACTCGTTGATTATCTCTTCGATGTTCTTTTTAAATTTGGCCAATTGTCCTTCTTCCTGATTTGGGTTCCGTTATTCAACTTCAAGGAGTTTTATATCGGTTAGGAATAAGTTGCCAGTGCGTTTTGGAACGAAATTAAAATAATAATAATAAAAACACATATACTGGCCTTTTTATGAGTCCGTATTTTGTAAGGCCAAAATGTTTCTAAAAAGGGAAAAGCGACCATTAACAATTATCCTCTATGACAAGTTTTTTTATATTTATAAAGTTAATAGGCACTACAGAGTTAGAACACTAATTATTACGAGCCTACAATGGCATATAGTCAGGCATATAGTCAGTCCGGTCCTAAGATTATAATACTTGAAAATATAAGAAAGTTTTTAAGACTCCCAGTAAGGCCCATGTACCTAGTGAGTATCAAGGCCAATCGTCAAATTTTTGATTGGCCTTGGAAGGAACCACCGGCCTTTATAGGAACATTACAGATATTTTAATGAAAATTGAAATAAAATATTTATGTTTTTATTCAGTACCGGAACAAGTCCTTATTTGAAAGTTTTCAGTAAAAAAAAATGAGATAATAATGTGTTGCTTACATAAAAAATACAATTTGCTGTATGTGCGAATTACAATTTTAAGGTCTACGACCGAACTCCACAAAGCAAGGGTCCGCATTAACAAAATAGCGATGTCAGCGACTCGCCGCTGCGTCTGTGTCGTTAAATTTGATGTAGCTTAGTATAAGTGAACGTCGAAATTATACAGGGTACGACGATTTTTTTTCCTTTTGTATGTACAGGGTGGTGCGATTTCGACTGTTTTAACAGGAAACTCCTATTTCCTGAGCAGATAGACAAAAATTAACTTAGATCTCTTAGGCTCGATTTTCAAAATTAGATGAATAGTAAAAACCACATCCCGAAATATCTATCCGTATCCGAGATATAGGGCGTTTTTCATTTTTTGGCCATTTAAAAAAAATCGTAACTCCGTCATTTTTGAAAACTTTCCAAAACGGTGTAAGCATTCTTAAGGCACCTTTTTGAGTGGAATCCATTGGACTACTCAGATTTTTAAAAATTATTTCTAGTTTTGTTGAAAATATATAAAGTTTATTTTTTTTTAAATATAGGTCATAGTTGGCCATGATCTCAAAAAATAGCTAATTTTTTTGCTCTTTCCAATGATATAATATTATTCATACTTATCTTTGAAATTGAGCGAGATTTTTCAGTTTTTTAATTTTTGCTACCCTAGGCCAAAAATCGGCACTTGTCAATGTCGGGTAAATAATTTATCATTTCTATCAGCAACTAATTGGAACTTTGTTTTATTTAAGAGAATTGCAAAAATAAATGAAAATTACGAGAAAGTTGACATGTTAAAGTGCTATTTCCAGTCTTGTGAAAATTCTGAGTCAGCAAGTGAAGTATAGTTGAATAGATTTCCTGAACGTCGTCATCCAGATAAAAGAAGTTCTCAAATCAAATTTAACAAATTACAGAAGTTTCAAGAAGCCGAGGACAAGAACGTATGCAGTTGATGATGAAAGTGAAAATAAGAACTAAATATATTAGGTGAGGTTTTAGACCATCCTAACACGTCTCATCGAAAAATAGATTGGTACTAAAGGATCTCTACAATGGCCTGCTAGGTCCTGCGACTTAACACCATTAGATTTTTTTATGGGTAAGATTGAAGGATATAGAACCATCAAAACATGGAAAGAGTTGCAAGTTGCGAATAGGCAAGCGTTTGGTGCGATTAGATCTGTTGAACTAATAAACACTTGTAATGCAGTGGAAAAAAGTGTTTATTATGTGTTAGGGAAAAAAGAGCTATTTTCATAAATATAAAGTTTGTAATTTAATTGCATTATTTTTTAGTCCATGTTTAATAGTTGACATGTTTGCATGCCCTACTTTAGCAAAAATAAAACAACTGGTATGCTATTTACCTGACTTTGACAAGTGCCGACTTTTTTCCATGGCCTGCTATAGCGAAAATTAAAAAACCGAAATATCTCGCTCAATTTCAAAGATAAGTAGGAATAATAATATATCATTGGAAAAAGCTAAAAATAGGTAACTTCTTGAGATCATGGCCAACTATGATTTATATTTAAAAAATTACTAGGCTTTATATATTTTCATCGAAACTAGAAATAATTTGAAAAATCTGAGTAGTCCAATGGATTCTACTCAAAAAAGTGCCTTAAGAATGTTTACACTGTTTTGGAAAGTTTTCAAAAATGCCGGAGTTACGATTTTTTAATGACCAAAAAATGAACAACGCCCTATAGCTCGAATACCGATAAAGATTTCGGGATGCGGTTTTCACTATTCATCAGATTTTCAAAATCGAGCCCAAGACATCTAGGTCACTTTTTTCTATCTGGTCAGGAAATACGAGTTTTCTGTTAAGACAATTTAAATCGCACCACCCTGTATATTTAACACAGGTGACAAATTTAGCATCTTTCTTTGACAGTTTAATTTCCTTAATATTTATGTACAAAAATGGTATACCTTATTTAAATCGATATCCGTTTTTAATTAAATCACAATTTAAGTTCAGTCAAACTACCATTTTGTATGTTACAAAAATTCTTTTTTTTTTGAAAAAAATATTAAAATATGATATTCTTATTATAAAGTACCAGTATGCCAAGTTTCATAATTTTCGGAACAATAATTTTTACACCGGTAGTTAAGAGGCTCACTAACACCATTTTTAATAATTTAACCACATTTTAATGATTTTCTCAAGAAAAATATATACTTTTTATTACATACAAAATGTATGTCTGTCATTTTATGTCAGGATTTACAATATAATTTTTACGGGTTGTAATTCAATTAATTGCTAAAATTACCGGATATGATTGCTTAGATTATTTTAAAAACAAAATTAATATAAACAACTGTCTTAAAACTTTTAACTTTTGATTGTTTAAGTTTTAAGATAAAAATCGTTTTCTTATTATAACTATCGAGGGGGATGCAGATATCTCTTTCACAGGATCTCAATTTGATATTGGATTGGGGCGCCAAAAATCTCGTTCAATTTAATGCATCCAAAACACAATCGTGTTCCTTGTCGCGAAAAAATCATCAAACACTCATCCTTTGCTTATGAGTGGCCAGGTCTTGCAGAGCGGGGACACATTTAACCTTGTGGGCATCACATTTGTGAATAACCTTAACTGGCATAAACACATTGTATCTATAGCCACCGCGGCTTCAAAAAGCTTGGATTTCTTTTCCGAGCCAAAAAGTATTTTTCTCCTTCCAATTTATAGACTTTGTATGTGTCCCAAATTCGACCCTCTCTGGAATATTGTTCTCATGTCTTGGGAATGGCATCCCCTACAACCCTCAGCATTCTTGATGCCATTCAAAGAAGGGCTGTTCGTCTTATTAATGATCCTTTACTTACTCAAAGACTTCCTTCTCTTGCCCATCGTCGAGCTGTGGGAGATCTATTGCTCTTCTATAGATACTTTTACGGCTTCTGCTCCGACGAATTGTCCAGTATAGTCCCTCCTCTTGCAGTTCCCAACAGAGAAACTCGTGGTGCCATGCGTATGCATGCCCATACAGTTCAATTGGACAGGCCCCGAACTTCCCATTTCGTTCATTCTTTTATCCCTAGAGTTTCTAGACTGTGGAATCTGCTGCCAGCGGAGGTCTTTCCTTCCCCCACAAATCTTCAAGTTTTTATGTCCCTTGTTAACAAACTTCCTCTTACCCTGCTTAAGACACCCACGGTACGTTAGTATTTAGGTTTTCAGCCTTCGTGGATTGTCCAAAGATAAAAAAAAACTATAATACTTGTCAAGACATTTTATACAAATAGCATGCAGGCACTGAGCACCAAGAGGCATTTTTTAATGTAGAAGATGTTTAAATATTTCTACCAGTGACGTCCGTACGAAATGAATACTAGATATTAAAAAAACAAAATGTTACTTTTTTCGAAAACAAAAATAATTTTAAACACATCCATTTATTATGCAACAAATTTGGCCTCCTAACTTTTTTCGCCGAGTACACGGTTTTCGCATAAAAATAAAATAAAAATAGGACACTATCCATCCATTTTTTTACGTGAAAATAGTGCATTTAACGAAAAAATGTGAAAAAATTAACTTTGTTGTAAAATAATTGAGGATTTTTAAAATTACTTTTATTTTCGGAAAAAGAAATGGTGTAACATATTTTTTATAAATATACTTTAGGATACATACCTTTTGGGTGACATTGGCAGAAATATTTACAAATATTTTTTAATAAAAATAAAAATGCTTATACGTGTTAAGTA